>ML409149.1:54924-87756 GCA_005239525.1 Nicotiana knightiana | reverse complement strand
TATATATATATATATATATATATATATATATATATATATATATATATATATATATAGGTTGCGACACGTAACCGATACCACCATATATCAATATCAATGGGATAATTTACCATTATTTCAACATATCAATCCACCCTTATTCCTCCTATTGCAGCGTGCAACCCGATCCCACCGTATAAACATATTCACCCTTATTCCTCCTTATGAACCCTCTGTTATTCCTCCTACTGTGGTATACAACCTGATCCCACCATATCAGTACCAAACACTCAATGTACACAATCAATTTACAGTCTAAATCACACAACGTTTACGATAAATAAAGACCAAACTGAACCAAGCAAATGAAACCTTGATCAATATAAAATCTACTCAAATAATACTACACAACAAGACCAATCCAGCAATTTACAATTAGAAGGTACAAAAGAGTCAAATTAAGCTAATAGTAGGGATTAGGGGACCTATGGGAAGAACTAACATAGCTAACATGAGAAGATGTTGATTAACACGTAGCAGTTAAGCATGGAAGCATTTAGAGCATATAACAATTAAGACAGGGAATGAAACAATTAAAGGAAAGCATTAAATCAGGGAAAATAAATAAGTTGGCGAAGTCTAAGCACTCGTCACCTCGCATATATGCCGCTCCCATGGATTTCACATAATCACATAGTCCGAGGGTTCCAAATTCTCTCAAGTCAAGGTTAGACACAATACTTAGCTCGATCCACAGACCACTCACTGCTCAATTACCGTTTTTCCTCTAGTTTCCACCTCTGAACCACTCGTATGTAGTCATAATTAACTTAATAACATTAGTTATTGCTAAAGAAATAAATTTCAATAAATAATTATAAGTTTCCCAACATTTTCCCCAAAAAGTCAAAAATTGACCCCGGGCCCGCTTGGTCAAAAATCAAGGTTCGGACCAAGACCCATTTACTCATTCACCCCCGAGCCCGAATATGTGATTATTTCCGGAATCCGACTCCAAATCGAGGTCTAAATCCCCAATTTGCAAAAACACCCAATTCTCCCAAAATCCCTAATTCCTACCATGAAAGAACAAGATTTAGGACTAGGAATTTAATGGGTGATGATGGGAGTTGAAGGAAACGAGTTAAAGAGTAAAAATCTATGATTTGGTGTTGAATTCTCCCTTCAAAAATTGCCCTAGGTCGAGTTCTAATGAAAGAGATGAAATTTGGGAAGAATCCCATTTTAGTTCTGTTTTTAATTCACTGGGCAGGCCTTCTCCGCGTTCGCGAAAGACAGCGGCCCAAAGGCCTACGCGCTCGCGAGTCTCACTACGCGTTCGTGATAGGCTGCTCCCCCCGCCTTCGCGCTCACGACCCAATGATCACGTTCACATAGAAGAGCAACAGACCCCTCCCCCAGGTCCCTAAGCCATCGCGTTCGCGTCGAGCTGGCCGCGTTCGCGAAGGGTAAGATCCCCATTGTTCTGCGTTCCCGTAGAGTAAATTCCTCCACATCCCCGTTTCCCCCTTCGCGATTGTGTGAGTTACCTCACAATCACGAAGCACAAAGTATCAGCATACCAGTAGCAGCAAAACACACCAGATTTCGAAGTGTCAAACTAACCGTAGCCTATACGAAACTCACCCGCGCCCTCGGGGCTCCAAAACAAACATGCACACAAGTGTAAAAACATCATACAAACTTGCTCATGCGATCAAATCGCCAAAATAACACCTAGAACTACGAATTTAGCACCAATTCGCATGAAATTTTCAAGAACACTTTAAAATTTCTATTTTCACTACCGGGCGTCCGAATCACGTCAAATCAGTTCTATTTCCCACCAAATTTCACAGAAAAGGTATAAATATCATAACGGACCTGTACTAGGCTCCAGAACTAAAATACGGACCCGATACCAACAAGATTAAACATTAACCAATTTCTTAAAATCATTAGATTTTCAGTCTTTCAATTTTCAATAAAAATTCATATCCCGAGCTAGGGACCTCAGAATTTAATTCCGGGCATATGCCCAGGTCCCATATTTCACTATGGACCCATAGAGATCGTCAAAACATGGGTCTGGGTCCGGGTCCATTTACTCAAAACGATGACCAAAGTCAACTAAAATCAACTTTTAAGGCCAACAATTATTATTTCATAAATTTTCAGCATAAAATCTTTCCAAAAAATGCCCGGACAGCGCATGAAAATCGAGGAGGGTAAAAAAATGAGATTTTATGGCTAAAGAGCGCAGAAATGAGTTCTAAAACATAAGATGACCTTTTGGGTGATCACAATATCCACCTCTAAAGCAACCGTTCGTCCTCAAATGGACATAGAAAAGTATCTGAACTGGTGAATAGGTGGGGGTATCTACTACGCATGTCCGACTCGTACTCCCAAGTAGCTGCCTCAACAGGCTGACCTCTCCACTCCACTCGAGCTGAAGGATAACTCTTTGACCTCAACTGACGAACCTACCAGTCTAGAATATCCATCGGCTCCTCCTCATAAGTCAAATCCTTGTCCAATCGGACGGAGCAGAAATATAACACGTGGGACGGGTCACCATGATACTTCCGGAGCATGGACACATGGAACACTGGATGAACTGCTGATACCCGGAGGCAACGCAAGTCTATAAGCCACCTCTCTCACTCTATCGAGAATCTCAAAAGGCCAGATATACTTAGGGCTCAACTTGCCCTTCTTTTCAAACCACATGACACCCTTCATGGGTGACACGCGAAGTAACCACCCTCTCCCTGACCATGAATGCCACATCACAAACTCTACGATCGGCATAACTCTTTTGCCTGGACTGAGCTGTGCGAAGTCGATCTTGTATAATCTTGACCTTGTCCAAGGCCTACTATACTAAATATGTACCCAACAACCGAGCCTCCCCTGGCTCAAACCACCCAACTGCCGACCTGCACCGTCTACCATATAATGCATCATAGGGAGCCATCTGGATGCTCGACTAGTAGCTGTTGTTGTAAGCTAACTCTGCAAGGGGCAAGAACTGATCCCACGATCCTCCGAAGTCTATAACACAAGTGCAGAGCATATCCTTCAAGATCTGAATAGTACGCTCGGACTGCCCGTCTGTCTGAGGATGAAATGCTGTGCTCAGCTCAACCCGCGTACCCAACTCATGCTGTACTGCCTCCAGAAGTGCGAGGTAAACTACGTACCTCGATTAGAAATTATAGACACGGGCACACCGTGAAGACGAACGATCTCACGGATGTAAATCTTTGCCAACCGCTCCAAAGAATAGGTAACTGCCACAGGAATGAAGTGTGCTAACTTAGTCACCCTATCCACAATGACCCAAACACCGTCGAACTTCCTCTCAGTCTGTGGGAGTCCAAGCAACAAAGTCCATAGTGATACGCTCCCACTTCCACTCAGGAATCTCCATCTGCTGAAGAAAACCACCGGGTCTCTAATGCTCATACTTCACCTGCTGACAATTCAGGCACCGAGCTACATAAGCAACTATATCGTTTTTCATCCTCGTCCACCAGTAATGCTGCCGCAAGTCCTGGTACATCTTAGCGGCGCCTGGGCGAATAGAATACCGAGAACTATGGGCCTCCTTAAGAATCAAATAACGAAGCCCATAAATATTAGGCACACACACGCGACCCTACATCCTCAAAAGTCTGTCATCCCTAACAGTAACCTGTTTGGCACCACCGTGCCGCACTGTGTCCCTAAGGACCAACAAATGAGGGTCGTCATACTGCCAATCTCTGATACACTCAAACAAGGAAGACCGAGTGACTGTGCAAGCTAGAACAATGCTGGCTCTAAAATATCCAACCTCACAAACTGGTTGGCCAAAGTCTGAATATATGAAGCTAGCGGCCTCTCACCGACTGGAATGAACGCAAGACTGCCTATACTTACTGCCTTCCTACTCAATGCGTCGGTCACCACATTGGCCTTCCCTGGATGATGCAAGATGGTGATATCATAGTCTTTCAATAACTCCACACACCTCCTCTGCCTCAGATTGAGATCCTTTTGCTTGGACAAATACTTAAGGCTGCGATGATCTGTGAAAACCTCAAACGACACGTTATAAAGATAGTGCCTCCAAATCTTCCGCGCATGAACAATGGCTGCCAACTATAAATCATGGACATGGTAATTCTTCTCATGAACCTTTAACTGCCGATACACATATGCAATCAACCTTTCCTCCTTCATCAATACTGCTCCGAGCCCAACACGGTAGGCATCACAATATACCATGTAAGATCTTGAACCTGATGGTAGCACCAACACTGACGCTGTAGTCAAAGCTGTCTTGAGCTTCTGAAAGCTCACCTCATACTCGTCTGACCATCTGAACGGGGCACCGTTCTGGGTCAACCTAGTCAACGAGGCTTCTATAGATGAAAACCCCTCCAAAAATCAATGGTAATAGCCTGCCAAGCCCAAGAAGCTCCTGATCTCCGTGGCTGAAGTGGGTCTAGGACATTCCTTGACTGCCTCAATCTTCTTAGAATCTACCTGAATGCCCTCTTCTGATACGACGTTGCCCAAGAAAGCGAATGAATCCAACCAAATTCGCACTTCGAAAATTTAGCATACAACTGACTGTCCCTAAGATTCTGGAGCACTATCCTAAGGTGCTGCTCATGCTCCGCCCGGTGCTGCTCATGCTCCGCCCGACTGCGAGAGTATATCAATATGTCATCAATAAACACAATCACAAAGGAATCCAAATAAGACTTGAACACTCGGTTCATCAAGTCTATAAATGCTGCTGGGGCATTGGTCAACCCAAATGACATCATTAGAAACTCATAGTGCCCATACCGCGTCCGAAAAGCTGTCTTAGGGACAACGGATGCCCAAATCCTCAACTGATGTAGCCATATCTCAAATCAATCTTCAAAAACACCTTGGCGCCTTGAAGCTGATAAAATAAATCATCTATCCTCGACAACAGATACTTGTTCTTGATAGTGACTTTGTTCAACTGCCAATAATATATACACTTCCTCATAGACCCATCCTTCTTCTTCACAAACACAACCAGTGCACCCCAGGGTGAAACACTAGGTCTAATGAAGCCCTTATCGAGCAAATACTGTAACTGTTCCTTCAATTCTTTCAACTCTGGCGGGCCCATCAGGTATGGAGGAATGGAAATGCGTTGAGTGCCCGGAGCCAAATCAATACAAAAGTCAATATCCCTGTAGGTATGTAAGAAATACCTCTGGAAACTCACGAACAACAGGCACAAAATCCATAGAGGGAACCTCAACTCTAGAATCACGAACATAAGCAAAATAGGCCAAACACCCCTTCTCGACCATACGTCGAGCCTTCATATAAGAAATAACCCTGCTGGTAGAACGGACAGGAGTCCCTCTCCACTCTAATCTAGGCAACCCCAATAAGGCTAAGGTCACCGTCTTGGCATAACAGTCCAAAATAGCATGATAAGGTGACAGCCAATCCATACCCAATATAACATCGAAATCCACCATATCTAAGAGCAGCAGGTCTACACTGGTCTCAAGACTCCCAATAGTGACCACACATGAACGATATGTACGATCTAAAACAATAGCATCCCCCCACAGGCGTGGACACATATACGGGGGCACTCAAAGAATCACTAGGCACAACCAAATATGAAGAAAATACGATGATACATAGGAGTAAGTAGACCCCAGATCAAATAGAGATGAAGTATCTCTACTACAAACTAAAACAATACCTGTAATGACATCATCAGATGACTCAGCCGACTGGAAAAACATAACATCGGGGATGGGCCTCACCACTATGAACCATATCCCTAGGACGATCTCTAGTTGGCGGACCTCCACCTCTAACGACCTGACCTCTACCTCTAACAGTCTGGCCTCTACCTCTGGCTACCTGACCCCTGCCTCTGTCTGGCTGAACAGGCGGTGCATTAACTGGTGCCGAAACCATGGCACGAGAACCCTGCTGCTATGGCTGAACACCCAATAATCTCGGACAGGTCCTCCAGATATGCCCATAATCACCACACTCGAAACATCCATCCTGATACTGTGGCTGTGGAAACTGAGACTGACCCAGACAAGCCGGCTGACCATGATAATAAGTCTGAAGAGGAGGTGATCTGATAAGAGCTAGTGGTGCACTATAGGCTGGCTGCCTAGGAGGAGGCACATAAGAACCACGACTCCTTGAAGCATTGTAGGATGCCTGAAGCACTGGATGAAATGACCTGGGAGGATGGCCTCTAGAAAAGTACCCCTGACTCCAGATGAGGCACCACTGAATCCACCAGAATGACGAGGTCTTATCCGACCCCTGACCTCATTATCCAATAACTATCCCGACTCGTCTAGCAATATTGGCCACATCCTGAAAAGAAATCTCGCTCACAGTCTCCTTAGCCATCTGCAATCTAATAGGCTGAGCAAGTCCTTCAATAAAACTCCTCACTCTCTCTCTCTCGGTAGGAAGAAAAGAGTAGCATGACAGGCCAAATCCACAAAATGGGTCTCATACTGAGTAACAATCATGTTACCCTGCTGGAGACGCTCGAACTGACGACAACACTCCTTTCTCAAGGTGATATGTAGAAACTTCTCTAAGAAGAGATGAGAGAACTGGTCCCAAGTAAGAGCAGGCGAACCAACTGGTCCGGTCAACAAATAATCCCTCCACCATTTCTTGGCGGAACTAGTCATCTGAAAATCAGCAAAGTCGACCCTATTGGTCTCCAATATACCCATGTTTTGAAGAACCTCGTGACAGTTGTCAAGATACTCCTGGGGATCCTCTAAAGTAGCACCACTGAAATGAACTGGAAAATGCTTGGTAAACCTATCCAATCTCCATAAAGCCTCAGAAGACATAGTTGACCCATCGTCGGGTTGTACCGCAGTAACCAGCTAAACTACTCCAACTGGATTCTGAAATTGGGGAGCCATCTGATCCGGAGTGTGAGTCACAGGAGTTTGGGATCCTCCTCCAGCTTGAGATACGACTGGTGCCATGGGGAATACGCCAGTCTAGGCCATACTCTCCATAAGGCCCAGCAATCGGACCAAAACATCTTGAAGCACTGGGGTGGCAATAAACCCCTCTAGGACTTGAGCTGGGCCAGTAGGAATAGTCTGAGCTGGAACCTCATCATCGAACTCTACCTGAGGCTCCACAAATGGGGCTGCTGCTCGGGCTCTAGGTTAAGCTCTGCCCCTGCCTCAGCCTGTGGCTGCTGGTGCTGGAGACTCTGGCTGCTTCCTAGTTGAAGAAGCGGTGTGCGTTCTCTCCAAAGAGGTATGTGTTCTCTCCATCTGTGAGAGAATAAGAAAAGGAGAGTTTAATCAGTATTGAGAAAACAAAATCATACGACAAATTTGAATAAAAGTGAAATTTGTTCCTAACTTTATAGCCTCTGGGAGATAGTTACAGACGTCTCCGTACCGATCCTCCAGAATCTACTAAGTTTTCTCATGACTAGTGAGACCTATGTAACCTAGTGCTCTGATACCAACTTGTCACGACCCGAAATTCCCACCGTCGGGATTTTGATGGCGCCTAACAGTTCACTTACTAGGAAAGCCAGCATTAGAACATTTTTACTTCTTTTTAATAGTTTAAACAGTAACATTGATAACGAACTAAAATAACAGATATGTTTTAAGTACATATGCGAAAATTAAACAACCAATCATCCATTATGATTCCCTGAATCCGGTGTCACAAGTTCATGAGCTTCTAAAGTAATACACATAAAGGTCTGAAATAAGTATAAAGCTATCTGAATGAAAATGCACTGCTAAAAGAAAAGAGTATGGGGACTCTAGGTGCTGCGGGCGCTGAACAGCCGTACCTCAAGTCTCCGTAATATCCAATCCGGGCTCACTAATGACCGCTATTGGGGCCGTCTCCAAAATCTGCATAATGTACAGAGTGTAGTATTAGTACAACCGACCCCATGTACTGGTAAGTGCTGAGCCTAACCTCGACGAGGTAGTGACGAGGTTAAGGCAGGGCACCTATACAAAACCTGTACGCAATATATATATAGAATGACAGAATAACAGAAACACTTTAAGGACCCATAAAATTCTTAACCCAAAGCTCGGGATTTCGTGGTGCCGAGTTAGATTCGTGCATTATTATAGAAAAAAGTGAGCCGCGGTTCGGACCTTTTGGATTGAACAGTACCCTTCGGACTTAGAAAAAAAATGTTCGCGATAGAGTGCATTTCTGCGGCCTATTATGCGGTCGCATAATGGCAGTAGAGTGAATCAGAAAATTGGCCAAATTTGAGGCCATTTATGCGGCCCAAAATGCGATCGCATAATTAATATGCGGGCCGCATAATCTGTCGCATATATGCCTTGGAGTTTTGCGAGGGGAGTTTTGCAGCGCATTATGCAACCGCAGAACAAGTATGCGGGCCGCATAATGGTCGCATACCCGATCAGAAAATTTACTCTTCTGAGGCCCTTTCTGCGGCAGCTTTGTGGACCGCATACTCATTCTACGGTCGCATCTGTGTCGGGGCACCCCATTATATTATTTTTAAATTCGACCCCAGACGAATATAAAACACATCCCCCACCTTTTTAAACCATTCTCCTGATAATTTAGAGTGAGAATAGAGAGGGTTCTAGAGAGAAGGTCCCAATTCCATCAAATTGATCCTCCATCACCACTGAAAGCTTGGAACTAATCAAATAGGATACCAATTTCTTTACTCTAAGAGGTAATTTTATACCACACCAGCTTTTAAATTCCATGATTAGCTAAAATGGGCCATTAGTAGGGTAGTCCATAGAGATAAGGATAGGGACCTTGCATGCATGAGGCTCTAAACTATGTGTGGGAAAGTAAAAGCAAAGATAGAAAGAAATGGGGGATGGGACCTTAGAAAACTCATAATTCTAGGTGTAATGCTCAAGTGAGATGGGACTATGATCCAATTCTTAATTCTAATTTGATTGTTCTATTTTGTCAAATATATTGAAAGAGCTAAAGGATCCAAAAATCGTCGTAAGAATTAGGGATAAAACCCAGTGGAGGTATGTTGGCTAAACTTTCTCTCTCGTAATTGAATTCCATAATGTTTTCGTAAAGCTTAAGTATGGTCGGCTCAAAATCCCTAATTACTACATCCTGGGTTGTCCCCTATAAACATATAAACTTGATTATTCTGAATAAGCTTTATATGAAAAGTTAGATGTTTAAAGTATGGTTTGTTTATTAAGTTGGTATGGCTTTGAATCGTATGGTAGATGAAAACTAGTACACCAATTGGTTTAGGAAAACTAGATATGCTTAATACTCCTAATTTCTCCTACGTGTACTTTATGACTTGATTGAGTATGTATCGTTGTTAATAATCTATAAAGATGTTTGGAAATGAATTAAATGAATTGGGGTACTGCTTGTTTATGACTTTGATGTGTGTTCTCAGGGTTGGTTGGTATATCTCTTTCTTTGGAAAGAACCCTTTGAGTTAAAAGTTCTATTATTGACGCACTTGAGGTATACCATTTCTGGATTGTTCTATATGTTGGTATTTAGTGGTGATTCTTGAAATTAAATGAAGTAAAAGTCTGAGGTATAAATAAAATGCGGCCATCGTGCCATGAATAATGAAACTTGTGAAAGGCCTAAAGAGCCCATGGAACATTGTTATGGTGAGAGGTTGAAAATGCTAATGAAAGAGTTGTACAATGTGAAAGGTTATGAGATAAATATATTCTATATATGTGTGTTACCTTTGTGTGCAAATTGAGTATAAAAAAAATACTGGGAGGGCAGCCTAGCTGATCGGGTGGAGACAGTCTACATGTTGCGCACATGGTGGTACTACTCTTATAACAGCTTTCTTTCGCATCATATGTCAAACCACATTGTCTGTGGGGAGATGGCCTAGCCGATCGGGCATGATCATACTCCATGCTAACAAAGACTGTGGTAATCAGTGCTAATGATCTCCCAACCAAAAATATATATACATATATGTATACTATTTCGTACTTTGAAAATCGTTATGTTTTAATTGATTATTTGGATATTGTTGATTTCGACTTGCAGTTCTCTATGTGTTGTCTTTGCCTGTATGGACATTCTATTTTGAAATAGGACTTTTAGCTATATATACTAGTACTATTCGACAGTACTAATGTCCCTTTTGCCAGGGGCTCTGCATCTTTAATGGATGCAGGTGGTTCTACAGTAGGCGGCAGTGATCAGTGATAGCAGTATACGGTTTCCAGCTGACTTGGTGAACCCCATTTCATTTCGGGGTCTTGAACCTTTTGTTCCTCATGTATCTATTTTTCACTTTCTTACCATGTTTTGAGGTACAGTCGGAGCCTTGTTGCCGGCATTTCCTTATTACCCTTGTGTTGTCCCTAGAGGCCCCGTAGACAGTTTGTGGGTGGTGCCTGATGTTGGGAATGGAGCTAAAAAAGTTAGTATTTAGCAAACAAATATGTATTTATATAAATCCATAAACTTGTAATATTTTGTTAATATGAATGAAGTTGTGAATGGAAAATGAAATGGAAGTCGTAATCAAATACTTCCAGAATTTGATTAATGGAGTTCATATCCCTTTTACTCATGAATTAGTTTGGGTAGAATGAAATCTAACAGGTTTGCTCAGTCGGGTTTACTCGGTTGAGCGCCGGTTGCGCTCCTCAGTTTTTGGGGCGTGACAAATACAGAACAGAACCAAACAGCCACTGAAACCAATAACCACAGCCTCTAGAGTGAACCAGTGTCGTCCAGAACTACCAATCCTTACTATATCAGATAATGTAAGAAATACCGGAAAGAAATGCAGTTCAGGAAATAGAAACATAGTTTTGTTGTGGCACCGAGCCCGGTCCCACCAGACATCACAAAATTATCCTGTATTCCTTCGTAACAATAACAATAACAACATATATATATATATATATATATATATATATATATATATATATATATATATATATATATATATATATATATATATATATATATATTTACACACACACACATATATGTTGCGGCACATAGGACGATCCCACCATATATCAATATCAATAGGATAATTCACCCTTAATTCCCCATATCAATCCACCCTTATTCCTCCTGTTGCGATGTGCAAACCGATCCCATCGTATAAACATATTCACCCTTATTACTCCTTATCAATCCTCCTTTATTCCTCCTACTGCGGTGTGCATCCCGATCCCTCTATATTAGTACCAAACACTCAATGTACACAATCAATTTACAGTCTAATCACAAAGCCTTTACGATAAATAAATATCAAACTGAACCAAGCAAAGGAAACCTTGATCAATATAAAATCTACTCAAATAATACTACACAGTGAGACCAATCCATCAATTTACAATTAAAAGGTGCAAACAAGTCAAATTAAGTAAATAGTAGGGATTAGGGGACCTATGGGAAGAACTAACATCGATAACAGGAGAAGATGTTGATTAACACGTAGCAGTTAAGCATGGAAGCATTTAGAGCATATAACAATTAAGATAGGGAATGAACAATTAAAGGAAAGCAGTAAATAAGGGAAAACAAATAATTTGGCGACGTATAAGCACTTGTCACCTCGCATATACACTGCTCACATGGGTTTCATATAATCACATAGTCCGAGGGTTCCTAATTCCCTCAAGTCAAGGTTAGATACAACACTTACCTCGATCCACATGCCACTCACTGCTCAACTACCGCTTTTCCTCTAGTTTCCACCTACGAACCACTCGTATCTAGTCATAATTAACTTAATAACATTAGTTATTTCTAAAGAAATCAATTTCAACACATAATTATAAGTTTCCCAACATTTTCCCCAAAAAAGTCAAAAATCGACTCGGGGCCCGCTTGGTCAAAACTCGAGGTTCGGACCAAAACCTATTTACCCATTCATCCCCGAGTCCGAATATGTGATTAGTTCTAGAATCCGACCTCAAATCGAGGTCTAAATCCCCAATTTGCAAAAACCCCTAATTGTCCCAAAATCCCTAATTCTTACCATGAAAGAACAAGATTTTTGGACTAGGAATTTAATGGGTGATGATGGAAATTGAAGACGAGTTAAAGTGTACAAACCTATGATTTGTTGTTGAATTCCCCCTTCAAAAATTGGCCTAGGTCGAGTTCTAATGAAAGAGATATGAAATTTGGGAAGAATCCCGTTTTAGTTATGTTTTTAATTCACTGGGCAGGCCTTCTTCGTGTTAGCGAAGGGCCTGCCATGATCGCGAAAGACAGCGGCCCAAAGGCCTACGCGTTCACGAGTCTCACTACACGTTCGCAAGTCTCACTACACGTTCGCGAAAGGCCTCCCCCTGGCCTTCGCGTTTGCGACCCAATGATCGCGTTCGCGTAGAAGAACAATGGACCTCTCCCCCAGGTCCCTAAGACATCGCGTTCGCGTCGAGCTGGCCACGTTCGCGAAAAGTAAGACCCTCATTGCTCCACGTTCGCGACCCAGTCTCCGCGTTCGCATAGAGTAAATTACTCCCTAGCCCCGTTTCCCCCTTCGCGATCGCGTGAGTGACTTTGCAATCGTGAAGCACAAAGTATCAGCACACCAGTAGCACCGAAACACACCATATTTCTAAGTGTCAAACTACCCGTAGCCTATCCGAAACTCACCCGAGCTCTCGGGGCTCCAAACCAAACATGCACACAAGTGAAAAAACATGATACAGACTTGTTCATGCGATCAAATCTCCAAAATAACACCCATAACTATGAATTTAGCACCAACTCGCATGAAATTCTCAAGAACACTTTAAAATTTCTATTTTCACTATTAAGCATCCGAATCACGTCAAATCAGTTTCGTTTCTCACCAAATTTCACAGATAAGGTATAAATATCATAACGGACCTGTACCGGGCTCCGGAACCAAAATACGGACCCGATACCAACAAGATCAAACATTAACAGATTTCTTAAAATCATTAGATTTTCAGTCTTTCAATTTTCAACAAAAATTCATATCCAGAGTTAGGGACCTCAGAATTTAGTTCGGGGCCTACGCCCAGGTCCCATATTTCACTACGGATCCATCGAGACTGTCAAAATACGGGTACGGGTCCGTTTACTCAAAACGATGACCGAAGTCAACTAAAATAAACTTTTAAGGTCAAAAAGTATTATTTCATCAATTTTCAACATAAAAGCTTTCCGGAAACACGCCTGGACTGCGCATGCAAATTGAGGAGGGTGAAAATGAGATTTTAAGGCTAAAGATTGAAGGATTGAGTTCTAAAACATAAGATGACCTTTTGGGTTATCACATCCCATCAATCTTAAAACCTAGCACAAATTTGTGAAAGGCCAAACAAATCAACCTTAAATTATCACCTTTGTCTTCCCCAGCCGGGATTCTCGTCGACTTCTTTCCCATTTAATCACTTGAAATTCAAACGCCCAAATCTGAAACCCTATATTCAATGGTGCAACATCAAATCTCCATTATTCTCCTATGCTCTGGTAAATCTATGGCATACATGGCCATCTCACCAGTGTTATCATTATTATTCTTGGTCCATAGGTCAAGCGTAGCGACCTCTGGACATTGGGGATTTTATCCTATGGATTTTCCTTCAATGGACAATTTTCCCACCTCAGGTATAAACTATCACTGCTCTCACCTCTGTCTTCTCTGATTTCACTAGATTGTGCTCACATCATCAACTATCCATTATCCTTTGAATTTGTAGAACCTTAAGGCATAGAATGTCACTATAAAAGGGGGATTTAATTGTCACGACCCCAATCCTACACTGGCCGTGATGGCGCCGTCATGGTACAAGGCTAGACAAGCTACCACGAAATAATACATAAAATATTCCGTTTAATTCAAGGTTGTCCGATATATCATACAACTTTCCAGTTGAACATTTTCAAGCATCAAGTAGATTAAAACAATTTAGAACATCGCTCCAAAATCTGGAGTCAACCGTCATGAGCATCTATGAATCAATACGATGTACTACTAGTTCCTGACTACAATCAGTTCTAGGAAATGATATCAGATAAAAAAATAAGAGGGAAAGAGGGCACGCTGCGGACGCCAAACAACTACCTCAAAATCCCAGTTCCGGCTCCAAAAGATAACGGATGAAGCTAGCACTCAGTCCCAGCACCTTAATCTGCACACGGGGTGCAGGGAGTAATGCGAGTATGCCAACTCAGTAGTAATGAGAGTAAATAATGTCTAAGACAATGAAACATGTAAAAACAGTCATAATTACACAGAAATGAACTCCTTATTTCAGAAAACACAGATATCATGTCTTATAACATTTACAAGTCAATGTCAGTAAAATATCATTTAAAAATGTGCCTTTTTACAAAATCTATAGAAATCAAAACGATTCAGTATATAAAATCGACAGAGTTCATAATAGTCTTCCAGATGGAAACAGGTATCATAAATTTCCCTCGGGCGTATCATCACTCAACATCAGTCACTCAGCATGTCTCACAGCCACTCAGCATCAGCCCCTCGGGCTACCTAACAATCACTCATGCCTCCCAAATCACTCGTCACTCGGCACTCACAATCAGTAGGTACCTGCGCTCACTGGGGGTGTACAGACTCCGGAGGGGCTCCTACAACCCAAGTGCTAATATCAAGCCATTTCGTGGAATAATCACTTAGGCTCTCGGCCTCTCACACATCATAAACAGTGCAACATGCTGCGGCGTGCAACCCGATCCCATAATATCCTCACAACATAGGCACTCGGCCTCACTCAGTCATAAATCTCTCAAATCCACTCGGGCTATAAAATAAACGGGGTACTCGACCCAAAATATCATTTTATATCACAAAAGTAGTGTAAATGAGACTGAGTTCCGAAATCAATTATACAGGAAATGACTGAGTGTAAATCATAAGTCGAAATAGTGAGGAATAGCTGTAAACAACCCCCAAGGGGTCTAAACAGGTCGACACAAGGCCCCAAACATGGCGTACAACCCAAAATATAATAGTAGTCTTAAAACATGAATATCATATGAAGTAGAATCAAATACGGAACTTAATAGTTGCCACAGGATGGACCAAGTCGCAGTCCCCCAACCGTGCACGCCACACACTCATCATCTAGTATGTGCGCCACTCTAAAAAGTGATAAAAATGTGAAGTCCGGGGTTTCATACCCTCAGGACAATATTTACAGTCATTACTTACCTCAAACCGACCCAAATACTAATCCGCGATGCTCTTGCCTCTCGAATCGGCTCCCGATTGCTCCGAATCTAACCCAAACCAGATTAATATCATCAATAAATGATAGGGAGACAAAACTCATTCGAAAATTATCAAAATTAAGGACACATCCCGAAATTGGCCAAACCCGACCCCCGAGCCCATTTGTCGAAATTTAATAAAAAACACAATACTGAAATCCTCATCCTTCCACGAGTCTAACCATATAAAATACATCAAAATCCAACCACAAATGAGCCCTCAATTCCTCGATTTAGAGTCTCCAATTCCCAAGCCCTAAACCTCCAATGTAGTCACTAGTTTTTCATAAATTTCACCGCTAATCAGTCAAATAATACCATAGAAAGGAGTTTTAGCTCCAAAAATCTTACCTCCACGAAGTTGTTTTGATTTCCCCTTTCAAAACCCTCTCTCAAGCTCAAATCCGTATGAAAACTTTGATGAAATAACTCAATTTCGCGAAGGTTGGTATTTATACTCTCTGTCCAGTGAAACCGCACATTCGGTCTTTTAACCGCACCTGCGATCCCAGGTGCGCTTCTGTGGAATTTCACTTAAAAATCCTACCTCGCATCTGCGGTCCACAAGCCCACACCTGCGGTCTCGCACTCGCGACCAAAGGTTCCGCATCTGCGGAAAAAGATTAGCCCCTTAAACTCCGCATCTGAGGCTCCTAGACCGCACTAGCGACCTCGCACCTGTGGCTCCCCCTTCCGCAGGTGCAGAAATCTAGAAAGCTTTACACCAATAGTTCCAAATTACCAAAAATCATGCCGATAACCATCCGAACTCATCCCGAGGCCCTCGGGACCTCAACAAAAAGTACCAACCAGTCATAAATGATCACATGGACTTAGTTGAACCTTCGGAACACCCAAAATAACATCGAAACATCAAATCAACCCATGATTCAAGCCTAAGGATTTTCAAACTTTCCAAAAAAATCACCAACGATGCCGTAACTACCCAAAACTCGTCTGATTGACCTGAAAATTTGCACACACATCCAAAATGATGCTACGAACCTGTTCCAACTTTTAGAATTCCATTCCGAACCCGATAGCTAATTTTTCCACTGCCGACCGGAAATTGCCAAAACCCATTTTCGCCAATTCAAGCCTAATTCTACTCCGGACCTCTAAAGCACATTCCGAACACACTCCTAAGTCTCAAATCACCTAACGAAGCTATCCGAGCCCTAAAATCCGCATTCCGAGGTCGTTTACCTAATAGTCAACTTCCGGTTGATTTTTCCAACCATAAGGCCAACTTAAGAGACTAAGTATCTCATTTCTCACCAGGACCACTGAGGACCCGAACCAACCGACCCAACACATGGTAAATAGGCTAAGAAACACTTGACAAAGCAGAAACAGGGGAAATGGGGCAAATCTCACGGAACGACCGGCCGGGTCGTTACATTCTCCCCCTATTAAACAAACGTTCATCCTCGAACGGGTCTAAAAACATACCTGGAGTTTTAAATAAGTGAGGATATCTACTATGCATCTCCCGCACAGTCTCCCAGGTGGCCTCCTCCACCGACTGCCTTCTCCACTGCACCTTTACTGAAAATATATCCTTAGACCTCAACCTTCTGATCTCTCGACCCAAAATAGCCACTATCTCTACGTCATATGACATATCACCCTCAAACTGAACCGTGCTGAAGTCTAAAACATGAGACGGGCCACCAACATACTTCCAAAGCATGGAAACATGAAACACCGGATGAACACTTGATAAGCTGGGTGGAAAAGCAAGTCTATAATCCACCTCTCCAACCCTCTGAAGCACCTCAGAATGCCCAATGAATCGGGGACTTAACTTGCCCCTCTTCCCGAACCGCATAACACCCTTCATGGGTGACACCTTCAGTAGAACCTTCTCCCCAACCATGAAAGACACATTCTGGACCTTCCGGTCATCATAACTCTTCTTCCTAGACTGCGTCGTGCGAAGCCACTCCTGAATCAACTTCACCTTATCCAACGCATCCTGTACTAAGTCTGTGCCTAATAGCCTAGCCTCACCCGGCTCAAACCAACCAACCGAAGATCTACATCTCCTACCATATAAAGCCTCACACGAAGCCATCTGGATACTTGACTGATAACTGTTATTATATGCAAACTCCGCGAGTGGCAGAAAATGGTCCCATGAAACCCCGGAATCAATGACACAAGCACGCAACATGTCCTCCATAATCTGAATAGTGCGCTCTGACTTTCTGTCCGTCCGAGGATGAAATGCTGTGCTCAACTCGACTTGAGTAGCCAACTCTCTCTGCACGGCCCTCTAATATTGAGATGTGAATTGAGTACCTCTGTCAGAAATGATAGAAACTGGAACACCATGCAACCGAACAATCTCCCTGATATAAATCTCAGCTAACCGCTCCGAGGAATAAGTAGTAGCAACAGGAATGAAGTGCACGGACTTGGTCAACTGATCCACAATGACCCATGTAGCATCGAACCTCCTCGAAGTCTGTGGGAGCCCAACTACAAAGTCTATGGTGATCCGCTCCCACTTCTACTCAAGAATATCCAACCTCTGATGCAACCCACCTGGCCTCTGGTGCTCATGCTTGACCTGCTGACAGTTGAGACACCGAGCTAAAAACTCAAAAATATCCTTCTTCATCCGCCTCCACCAATAATGCTGTCTCAAATCCTGATACATCTTCGGCACCTGGATGAATACCGCAAGCTATGGGCCTCTGCTAGAATCAACTCTCGAAGCCCATCCACATTGGGCACACAAATCCGACCCTGCATCCTCATAACCCCATCATCACCAATAACTACATCCCTGGCATCACCTCGTCGGACCCTGTCCTAAAGAACGAGTAAGTGTGGGTCATCATACTAGCGCTGGAAGACCTGGAAGCTACACGAGCTAATACCCGACGGGGCTCTGATAGATCCAATCTCACCAACTAGCCTGCTAAGGCATGAACATCAAGTGCTAATGGTCTCTCTGCTGCTGAAAGATATGCTAGACTCCCCAAACTCTCTGCTCTGCGACTCAGGGCATCGACCACTACATTGACCTTCCCCGAATGGTATAGAATAGTGATATCATAGTCTTTGAGAAGCTCCAACCATCTCCTCGGACAAAAATTCAGATCCTTCTACTTAAACAGATGCTGCAGACTACGGTGATCAGTGAAAGCCTCACAATGCACCCTATACAAATAATGACGCCAAATCTTCAAGGCGTGAACAATGGTTGCTAGCTCGAGGTCATGCATTGGGTAATTATTCTCATGAGTCTTCAACTGGCGCGAGGCATAGGAAATCACCCTACCCTCCTGCATCAAAACACAACCGATGCCTATCCTCGAGGCATCACAATATACGGTATAAGAACCTGAAGCTGATGGTAATACTAACACTGGAGTCAATGCAGTCTTGAGCTTCTAAAAGCTCTCCTCACTCTCGTCTGACCATATGAACGGAGCACCCTTCTGAGTCAATTTGGTCAAGGGAAAAGCAATAGAAGAAAACACCTCCACAAAGAGACGGTAATATCCCGCCAAACCAAGGAAGCTCCTAATCTTCGTAGTTGAGGACGGTCTGGGCCAACTCTGCACCGCCTCTATCTTCTTCGGATCAACCTGAATACCTTCACTGGACACCACGTGCCCCACGAAAGCTACTGAGCCAAGCCATAACTCACACTTGGAGAACTTTTCATAAAGCTTCTCCTCCCTCAATCACTGTAAAACAACTCTCAAATGCTGAGCGTGCTCCTCCTGGATACGAGAATATACCAGGATGTCATCAATGAACATAATAACAAAAGAATCCAAGTACGGCTGAAACACGCTGTTCATTAAATGCATGAACGCTGCTGGGGCATTGGTCAGTCCAAAAGACATCACCATAAACTCATAGTGACCATAACGAGTCCTGAAAGGTGTCTCGGGAACATTAGAATCCCGAATCTTTAGTTGATGATACCCGTATCTCAAATAAATCTTAGAGAACACTCTGGCTCCCTGAAGCTGGTAAAAAAAAATCATAAATACGAGGCAATGGATACTTATTCTTGACTAAAACCTTGTTCAACTGCCTGTGGTCAATACACATTCTGATGGAACCATCTTTCTTCTTTACAAATAACACCGGTGCACCCTAAGGCGACAAACTAGGCCGAATAAACCCCTTATCTAGGAGTTCCTGAAGCTTCTCTTTCAATTCTTTCAACTCCGCCGGTGTCATACGATATGGTGGAATAGAAATAGGCTGAGTGCCCGGCACCAAATCAATACCAAAATCAATATCTCTGTCAGGTGGCATGCCTGGCATGTCAGTAGGAAACACGTCCAGATAATCACGGACCACAGGAACAGAATCAATAGTGGGAGTCTCAACACTGACATCCCTCACAAAATCCAAATACGATAAACACCCCATCTCTACCATACGCTGGGCCTTCAGATAGGAAATCACCCTACTAGGCACATACTCAATAGAACCTCTCTACTCAACCCTCAGAAATCCTGGCATAGCTAAGGTCACGGTCTTAGCGTGACAATCAATAACAACATGACGCGGGGACAACCAACCCGTGCCCAATATCACATCAAAATCAACCATGCAAAGCAACAACAGGTCCACTCGGGTCTCCAGACCCCAATAGATATCACACATGACCGATGCAGACGGTCCACAATAATAGTATCGCGCACCGGAGTCGACATATGGACAGATGTAACTAAAGACTCACGAGGCATATCCAGAAAATGGGCAAAATATTATGAAACATAGGAATACGTGGAACCAGTATCAAATAAGACCAAAGCATCTCGGTGACAGATTGAGACAATATCTGTGATCACTGCATCTCAGGCCATAGCATCTGGCCTAGCTGGAAGTGCAAAGATACGAGCTTGACCTTCACCCGTAGGACCTCCCCCTCTAGGGCATCCCTAGCTGTCTGACCCCCATCCCTAGCTGTTTGGGCGGGTGGTGAAGTAATTGGAGCTGAAGTCGAGGGCTGACCCCTCTGCCGAGAAGACCCACCAAGGCGACGAGGGCACTGCCTCCATACATGCCCAAACTCTCCACACTCGAAACAACTCCCTGGAGCTGGAGACGAGGACTGAAAGGAACCCCTGACACAAGAATAGCCACTAGAAAAACCATGCATAGAGGAACCCTGAACTGATGGTGCTCGGGATGAGCTTTGGGCTGGAAGGGCACTGAATGAAGAATGACCTGGATGAGAACAACGGGGATCATGCCCCAAAGATACACCACTATAGGCTGGGCGGACTGGTTGAGGAGGCCTGAATAAACGGACTCTACCATGCTGAAGCTGTCCTCTGGAAGGAGCATCACTGAAACTACCAGATCTACGAGGCCTCTTGGCCTCCCTCTCCTCTCACTCCTAGCGACGAACTGATTTAATATCTTGAGCAATATCAACAACCTGCTCGAAAGTAGCACCTGAAACTCTCTCTCTGGTCATCAGAATACAGAGCTAATAAGTGAGACCATTCATGAACCTCCTAATCTTCTCTCTCTCTCAGTAGGAACCAATTTGTGGCATGACATGCTAACTCTGAAAACCTCATCTCATACTGCGTCACTGTCAACTCACCCTGACGCAGCTGCTTAAACTGCCTACGCAGCTCCTCGCTATGAGACTAGGGAACATATTTCTCTAAGAAGAGAGTGTAGAACTGCTGCCAAGTAAAGGGTGCTGCACCAATAGGCCTACGCCTCTCATAGGACTCCCACCAAGTGAATGCAGCTCCTGAGAACTGGAATGTAGTGAAGGATACCCCACTGGTCTCCAATATCCCTGCAGTACGAAGCATCCTCTGACACTTGTCTAAGAAACCCTAGGCATCCTCGCCCTCAGCACCACTGAATGTTGGAGGCTGAAGTCTACCAAATCTTTCCAACCTGCACTGCTCATCATCTGGCATGACTGGAATCACAAAATCCTGAGCTGGGGCAACCGACTGGGCTGGAGCTGCCCCCGGCGTCTGGAGCCTCTGGGTAACCTGCTCAAGTGTCCGAGCAGCTGGAGTCTGACTACCTCACCCGGCCTGAGAAGTAGCGGTAGTAGTAGAAACATCGACTGCCTGTGCAAGACTGGTGCACACAGTCAAAATATGAGCCAGAGTCTCCTGAAGACCCAGGATCACAATAGGAACTGCCGGTGCCTGAGCCGGTCTCGCTGGAACATCTACGGCGGGACCTGATTCTGAACAGTAGGTGGATCCACGGGTACTGCCCCGGCTGCTGCGCGGGCTACTCCCCTCCCTCTGCCACGACCTCGACCTCTCGCTGGTCTAGCTGGTGACTGGTCACCCTGATCGGTAGCGCGAGTCCTCACCATCTGTGAGAGAATGAAAACAATAGAAGTTTAGTTCCAAGAATCAACAGATTCGCACGACATAATTCAAGAATGTGATATTTTTCCTAAGGGTTCTGTAGCCTCTCGAAGATAAGTACAAACGTCTCCGTTCCGATCCACAAGACTTTACTAAACCTGCTCATGACTGGCGAGACCTATTTAACCTAGGGCTCTGGTACCAACTTGTCACGACCCCAATCCTACACTGGCCATGATGGCGCCTGTCATGGTACTAGGCTACCCAAGGTACCGCGAAATAATACACAAAATATTCCGTTTAATTCAAGGTTGTCCGATATATCAAACAACTTTCTAGTTTAATATTTTCAAGCATCAAGTAGATTAAAACAGTTTAGAACATCGCCCTAAAATCTGGAGTCAACCGTCATGAGCATCTATGAATCAATACGATGTACTACTTCCTGACTACAATAAGTTCTAGGAAATGATATCAGATAAAAAAATAAGAGGGGAAAAAGGGCATGTTGCGGATGCCAAACAACTACCGCAAAATACCAGCTCCGGCTCCAAGAGATAACGGAAGACGCTAGCGCTCAGTCCTAGCACCTGAATCTGCACATGGGTTGCAGGGAGTAATGTGAGTACGCCAACTCAGTAGTAATGAAAGTAAATAATGTCTAAGGCAACAAAACACGTAAAAATAGTCATAAGTACACTAAAAATGAACTCCTTCTTTCAGAAAACACAGATATGATGTCTTATAACATTTACAAGTCAATGTCAGTAAAATATCATTTAAAAATGTGCCTTTTCACAAATTCCATAAAAATCAAAATGATTCATTATAATAAATCGATAGAGTTCATAATAGTCTTCCAGATGGAAACAGGTATCATAAATTGCCCTCAGGAGTATCATCACTCAACATCAGTCACTCAGCATGTCTCACAGCCACTTAGCATCAGCCCCTCCGGCTGCCTCACAATCACTCATGCCTCCCAAATCACTCGTCACTCGCACTCAGTAGGTACCTGCGCTCACTGGGGGTGTACAAACACTGGAGGGGCTCCTACAGCCCAAACGCTAATATCAAGCCATCTTGTGGCATAATCACTCAGGCTCTCGGCCTCTCACACATCATAAACAGTGCAACATGCTGCGGCGTGCAACCTGATCCAATAATATCCTCACAACATAGGCACTCGGCCTCACTCAGTCAGAAATCTCTCAAAGCCACTCGGGCTATCAAATAAACGGGGTACTCCACCCAAAATATCATTTTATATCACAAAAGTAGTGTAAATGAGACTGAGTTTTGAAATCAGTTAAATAGGAAATGACTAAGTGTAAATCATAAGTCGACATAGTGAGGAATAACAGTAAACAACACCCAAGGGGTCCAAACAGGTCGGCATAAGGCCCCAAACATGGCGTACAACCAAAAATATAATAATAGTCTTAAAACATGAAAATCATATGAAGTAGAATGAAATACACAACTTAATAGTTGCCACGGGACATACCAAGTAGCAATACCCCAACCGTGCGCACCACACACTCGTCATCTAGTATGTGCGCCACTCCAAACAGTGATAAAAATGTGAAGTCTGGGGTTTCATACCCTCAGGACAAGATTTACAGTCATTACTTACCTCAAACTGACCCAAATACTAATTCGCGATGCTCTTGCCTCTCAAATCGGCTCCCGATTGCTCCAAATCTAACCAAAACCCAATTAATATCATCAATAAATGCTAGGGAGACGAAACCCATTCGAAAATTATCAAAATTAAGCACAAATCCTGATATTGGCCAAACCCAACCCCGAGCCCACGTCTCGAAATTCGATAAAAATCACAAAACTAAAATCCTTGTCCTTTCACAAGTCTACCCATATAAAATACATCAAAATCCAACCACAAATGACCCCTAAATTCCTCGATTTAGAGTCTCCAATTCCCAAGCCCTAAACCTCCAATTTAGTCACTAATTTTCCATAAATATCACCTCTAATCAGTCAAATAATATCATAGAAATGTGTTTTAGGTCCAAAAATCTTACCTCAACGAAGTTCTTTTGATTCCCCCTTCAAAACCCTCTCTCAAGCTCAAATCCGTATGAAAACTTTGATGAAATAACCCAATTTTGCGAAGGTTAATATTTATACTCTCTGTCCAGTGAAACCGCTCCTGCGGTCTTTTAACCGCCCCTACGGTCCTAGGTGCGCTTCTGCGGAATTCCACTTAAAAATCCAACCTCGCATCTGCGGTCCATAAGCCCGCACCTGCGGTCTCGCAACCGCGACCAAAGGTTTCGCATCTGTGGAAAAATATTAGCCCCTGAAACTCCGTATATGCGGCTCCCAAACCGCACCAACGACCTCGCACCTGCGGCTCCCCCTTCCGCAGGTGCGGAAAACCAGAAAGCTTTACACTAGCAGTTCCAAATTACCAAAAATCATGCTGATAACCATCTGAACTCATCCCCAGGCTGTCGGGGCCTCAACCAAAAGTACCAACCAGTCTAAATGCTCACTCGGACTTATTCGAACCATCAAAACACCCAAAATAACACCAAAACATCAAATCAACCCATGATTCAAGCCTAAAGATTTTAAAACTTTCCAAGAAAATCACCAACGATGCCGAAACTACCCAAACTGGTTTGAATGACTTGGAAATTTGCAAACACATCCACAGCGTTACGAATTTATTCCAACTTTCGGAGTTCCATTCCGACCCCGATAGCTAATTTTTCCACTGCCGACCGGAAATTGCCAAAAACTCATTTTCGCCAATTTAAGCCTAATTCTATTCCGGACCTCTAAGCCACATTCCGAACACACTCCTATGTCCCAAATCACCTAACGAAGCTATCTGAGCCCTAAAATCTACATTCAGATGTCGTTTACCTAATAGTCAACTTCCGATTGACTTTTGCAATCATAAGGCCAACTTAAGAGACTAAGTGTCTCATTTCTCACCACGACCACTCCGGACCCGAACCAACTGACCCAACACATCGTAAATAGGGTAAGAAACACATGAAAAAGCAGAAACAGGGGAAACATGGCAAATCTCACGGAACGACCGGCCGGGTCGTTACATTAATGCTCTCACCTGGAAAAAGGAGAAGAACGACCAAACTACAAAAATATCTTTAACTACACTTAATGTTCTGAGTAGCAAAATCAAAGCCAGGGTTACTAACTAGGTTTTGATTTCTTTCCGCCTATGAGCTAACACTGATTGGAGTATGAGTGTTGATTCTTAAACGGCTAAGAAAATATTCTCCTTTAGTTTGCTGCTCAAAAGAAGGTCAGTGAGCCTTTACCTTATAATTGACTCTGTTAATACTCTCTTTCAACCATCTAATTAGAATTATGCTTATTCTATTATTTTCTGTTAATTGACTCTGTTTATGATAAGTTATAGTTAATTGTTTTTATGTATTTGTCATTAGGTTATGATTAATTATAAAACATTAGAGTTATATGCTTCTTTATTAATTTGAAAACAAGATCATGCACTAATCGATTACTCTTGTAATCTTAATGAATATGTCTTTGAATTGGTAGTC
The DNA here is from genome assembly GCA_005239525.1 of Nicotiana knightiana. NCBI lineage: Eukaryota > Viridiplantae > Streptophyta > Magnoliopsida > Solanales > Solanaceae > Nicotiana > Nicotiana knightiana. The sequence continues at coordinate 62,588 of ML409149.1, read as the reverse complement.
TATGTGTTGCTGAGTTTATGTAATTAACCAAGCACTTTTAATGATTCTAGACACCTGCCTTGACTTTAGACCTCTCCGATTGTCTACTAGGACCTTCATGTATGCTATAATACTCTCCCTTGGTGTTATTTACATTTGAAATTATCCACATGATAAACTAGACCTAAATGGATATGAATTTTTTAATAATGAAGACAAGACTGTCACCTTAGTTTGGGTACACATCATATGATATTTAAATCAATATTTTCTTTTTAATGTGCTTCTGTGATTCTATTAGCTCTTGGAGGACCATTGATTTTTGTTAAACCTAATGACTGTGTGATCATATCTGGAATCTCACTATATGAACATGTACTAAACTAACTTGATTCCTATACTTATCCTTGTGTCTTTTTTGATAGCTGCCACACACTTAGCTTAAGCTATGAGACTTGGTTAAGATATGTTTATGGCGTTTTGAGTTTATCTGTTGTGTTAGAGTTCTAAAATTAAGCTTCATTATGATTAAGTTTCCATACTTAACCTGTATAATAGATCCTCAATATAAAGTTTTCATTGTCTTTTTCTTAAACTTACATAGTGACACTGCCAGTTTGATTTCATGATGTTCATAACCTATCATGTTTGTAATGTTGTAACCCTATTAGAATGTCCCATGTATGTGTTCTCTTGAATTACCTGCACTTATGTTGTTCTTAGACAACTTTGCTTTCCTTTCATGTACATGTATATACCTTCATTATCCCTGAACTTCACTATGTTTATTTTAAATGAACTAGGCTTGACTTATGATTCTAAGATGGATCTTCTGTTGTTACCTGCTCTGTTTGAGTACAGTAATATGCATTAGTTCCAATGAGAATGTTATGATTATGAAGTTAAGAGATTTTAGAAGATTGTAATCATGTCATTTGCTTAGGATGAAATTGACCTGTTTACTTGCATCTCTATTAACATCCTTTAGAAATTCCAGTTGAAGATGTTGACTTGTACATCTAATAGATGTTTAAGACTTAGCTATGGATAAACTGTTGAATATAGGTTGTTAATGTGATGCGTTCATGACCTTGGATTTCTGAACTCTGTATCATTCCTACTCTTTAAGTCATATGACTCAGCTGTTTGGGTTTCTATAGTGAACTGTTAGTGTTCTTCTCCCATGTGTGTATCTGTAACTGATTTCCTTGGGCACACCTGAAAATGTTGAAAATATTCACAGTGTATCATATACTTATTTTTAGATTGTGGCTACAAGAATGTGATTGGTTGTCTTATAATCACGATGATATTCTGTATAGATGCTGTGAGAAACGTATATATCCATGTGTATTGTTATTACAATTGTACTGGAATTTACAGTGAGTGCCTCACTAGCAATTTAAACCTATGGGGAAGAGTAAGTGTTAGTTGTTAAGGTATTTAGGATTAAGATTTAGTTTGTGGTTGAGATACTCTCCCTGACACATGCACTGTATTTAGGATTAAGATTTAGTTTGTAGTTGAGATACTCTCCCTGACACATGCACTGCTCGGGGTCCTTGAGACCCTTGTGAAGCGCCAGGGAACCAAATAGTGTGTTGGCCAAGAATGCAATTTTACTTAAACCTTTAATCTTTGACATTTACTAATAGATTTGGGGTTAGTATGAAAACAAAGGCTTCATTTTAAATTACTTTACTCCGTTTGACTTTACATTAATTTTATGTCACGCCCCAAACCTGAAGAGTCGTGGCCAGCATCTCGTGCCATACTCGGCCCGAGTGTACCACTCTATAACCCTCAACTTAGGCTGATGAGGCCTATCTGAAAAATAAGGTTTCTCTCATATGAGGGGTAAACATACCCAGAAGCTGGTATATATAACTGTGTAGGCCGACGAATTCGCCATGAACATATAATGATATACAAAATATACATGACTCATCAATAAGCCTCTAGAGATAACAAACTATATCACGGTCGGGACAGGGCCTCACCTACCCATCAAACCTGTACATATAAAATAGACTCCAAGGTCTAGACCTAGTAACTCCGAGGAAGTGGAGCTTACCAACCAAGCTGATGTTTGACTCTGTCTACTCGGAAGTTCTATCCAGCTGTCCATCAGGACCTGCAGGAATGGAATGCAGCGTCCCCAGCAAAAGGGACGCCAGTATAAAATAATTTTTCGAGTATGTAAGGCAACAGAATAACTGAAAGATGAAACTGAACTGATAATATAATAACTGAAAGTACCTGGGAGGCAAATATAATTGAAGATATGCTTACCTGCTGATATTGACTCATCTCTCTCAATATAGTAATTAAAAAAGTTATCCGGCCCTATAGGGCTTGGTATGTGTAACTGCTCTACCGTAGTAGGCTCGCTCATAGGAGCTCAACCATACTAGGATCTGTATATTGGTCATTCTGGGCTTGCTCATAGGTGCTCGGCCACAGTAGGCTTGATGTATAACTTACCATCTGATCAGAGGTTTCCGAATAGGGGCCTACCCACTGATTATGGCTCGGTGGTGGTGAAAATACTGTAATAGTGTGTGTATATATACTCTCTGCTCTTGTGTCTGAAAGAAGACAAAATAAAACTGAATATGAAGTCCCGATATGGTAGAATGATGTAAGTCATGAGACTAAGAAAAATGTACATAAAATTAGGAATATGAACTTCTCTTTATGTCTCATTATCAAACACATGTTGTTACTGGATCATGCCAAAATGAAGGAAAGGCTTAGCCTTAACATACCTTATCAAAATCTTTCCAATAACTAAGTTGAAATCGCCGATTCACACCTTAATCTACAATAAATATAATAATACTATCATTAAGTTATGAAGGGTACAACTATCGCACAACGAACGACAAGCTTATTTTGTATTAAAACGGGCAACATCTCCCCTATAATCCTTACTTCCTCCAAATTCAAGATAATACCAAAAAAACAAGAACACAAAAATATCAATATTTATACATTATTTTCCAACCTTATATACAACATAAAATACTACAAAACAGCCCAACACACCCCAACGTCTTTATACACAAAACGACCACCGTAGTAGTGTCAAACAACCCAAAATTGTTATGACTAACGACCATCCCACCAGACTGAATTTATACGGTGTTTCTCCACACCCTTCCTACTCCAAAACTCCATAAAATAGTAGTAAAACATGCAATCCAACAACAACACAATACAATCCAAAAAATAGTCCGTTGCAAGTGAATAACTCGAACTCACGACTTCCTATCAATGTCCCGTGAGTTCATACAATTACAGAACGACTTTCCATACATCTCCAGAAAAAAAAATGGATGAAAGAGAGAAGTAAACTTATCTTATTTGTTGAATAACTCAGCTCCTATCTTAGTTCTTCAAACTCAAGGTTTTTCCTCCAACTAGAACTTGAAAAGGAGAGAAATTCAATTAGGGTTTGTGTGCATTTTTTGGGAGGATTTTTGCAGGGGTTTAGGTATGGTTATTGTGCCCTTTTATCAGTGTATTATATGAACGAAATAGTACTTTAAAAGTTATCTTTGGACGATCCGAACTGGCCCATTTTCGGACTCTCATTTAAGCAAGTAGGTGACACACCAACTTGTCACCTAACAGCTTGTGCAGTATCACAAAAATGTGTATATATCTCTACTCTTATGTCGTATTGAAAAACGGTTTAACGTGTTAGATAATAGACTCATAGATATTCAATTTTATGGGTGTAACACCCCGTAACTCTAAGTATATTGGGAGAAAATCTCAGTTCCATTTGACCTAAATTTCAGTAAAACTTATGAATGTAACTTGTGATGATCTTTGCCAACTTTTGTTCCACAACTCACTTGACTTCAAAACATAATACACGACTATAATAAGACAAAAATAACTCTTAATTATAAAATCTTTATAATTTTGATAACCCTAGTCTCACCCCAAAAGTACATGTTATAACATTCCCATCTTGTCGACTTTTGACGAAATTTATTTTCTTCAATTCCTTAGCTTCTGAACCTTCCAACCCTCTTGTTGTTCATGATCCTAAATATCTGTAACCTACATGGTAAAATGATTAACTTAATTTATGTACTTTCAAAGATCATCTCATTTATGAGCTTACATCAATTGACTTATGACGTAGTCTTACGCATGAAAATATGGGGTGTAACATCATTCCCCCCTTTGGAACATTCATCCTAGAATGTTGATTGATTTGCTTATCAGTCCAATAACTTATAGAAATTATGACTAATTTAGTACTGTCCTTGACATCTTGGCAACTATTCCAAAGCCCAGGGAATTCCCCCCTTTGGAACATTCGTCCTCGAATGTTCACTGATGCGCTTATCAGTCTCATAACTTATAGAACTTATGAATAATTTAGTATTGTCATTGACATCTAGGCAACTATTTTGTGAATAAATCCAAAGCCCAAGGTGTTCCCCCCTTTAGGACTCCTTCTCGCACCACGTCCTTGTCTTGCCCCAAACCTGGGGAGGGGTGGCTGGCACCCAGTGCCGTGCTGGCTCGAGTGAACCACTATGTAACTCATGATCATTCGACCAAAAATAGAACATATATAGGTCGAGTTAGCTGAACTCATTCCTTTTGTAACTATCATGGGCCCACATGGCCACGACTCATAATGTATAACTGTAAGTGGGTAACACTGTATCAATAAACTATCGTTCTTAAAACATGAATACATATGGGCCGTCAAGGCCTCTGACATACTTTACAAACTAAACCTCTATATAAAAAGCCTATAATATTATTTAATATCAAACAGGACAGAGCGCCGGCTTACCCATACATCTATAGAAAAACTCTGACCCAATGACTGATAGACTCGGCTGCACTCCGAATGAGGTGGAGTCTTACCGATCCTTCGCTGAATGCAAACCTCGTCTACTATTAGGGCTCGTCAATCTTATTATCTATACCTGCATGCATAAATGCAGCGTCCCCAACAAAAGGACGTCAGTACAAATAATGTACTAAGTATGTAAGGCAATATACTGAAAGCTGAAACTGAACTGATAATATAATTACTGAAAGTAATTGGACGTCAAAGATAATCTGAAGATATGCTCACCTGCTGATGCTGTTTCAACTCTCTCAATATAGTAAGTAAAATAGATGTCCATCCCTATAAGGCTCATTATATATATATATATATATATATATATATAACTGCTCTAATGTAGTAGGCTCGCTCATAGGTAATCGACCATACTAGGCTCTGTATCTCGACCAACTGGGCTCGCTCATAGGCGCTCGGCCATAGTAGGCTCGGTATATAACTTACCATCTGATCAGAGGTTGCCCAATAGGGGCCTGCCCATCGATTATAGCTTGATGGTAATGAAAATACTGTAATACTGTATATATATATAGACTCTCTGCTCTCTTGACTAGAAAATGGAAATACTCAATAAGACTCTCACTAACCAATTCAAAATACTAAGATTTAGGAAGAATGTCCAACTAGTCCAAAATACATATGAACGTAATAAAAACCTTCTGATGAAATTTGTTGACCAATGATGTAACTCATGACAGAAATAATACCAAACCAACCAGTAATACACTATAATTGGATGACATACATATACACTATAACTTAGCAAATTTTAGCAAATCATCTCTTGTTATACCCACAAATGTTTTCACACCCAATTGGAAGGATTTCTAGTCAGAGAACTATTGACGTTACGACCCAAAACATTGGTGACTCAGAACTGGAAGCAAAAGTTGTCGAAAAGTATGGATTTTGTCAAATCTAATTGTCACGACCCCAAATCCTAACCGGCCGTGATAGCGCCTATTGTGGAACTAGGCTAGCCAACAATCACATATTTACAGTTTCTTTCCAAAATTTCCAACTCATTTCCCACATTTCATAAACGTATATAAATTACTGAATCTATTAAGAAAAACAAATGGTTAAACAGTCTAAAACCATCCCCAAGATCCGGAGTCAACATATCATGAGCATCTAAGGAATATACCAAAAATTCTACTATTATAATACAAAACCTTGGAACGAAGAACTAGGTACAAAATAAGTAGGGAAAACAGAGATGTTGCGGACGCTGAACAACTACCTCTATATCCCGACTCCAACTCCGCACAGAAATAGATGGCTAACGCTCGGTATCATCACCTGTATCTGCACATAGGGGTGCAGGGAGTAATGTGAGTACGCCAACTCAGTAGTAATGGAAATAAATCAAGTCTTAAGCAGTAAGAAACACATAAAATCAAATCATCAGTTCACAATAAGCATAGCCTTTCCTTCCAAAAATATATACATATATATATATATATATATACATATATATATATATATATATATATGAAATCAACATGCCTTAAAAGCCAACTTCAGTAAAGTCCTTTGAAAAAGGTATTTTCCAACAATTTCAGAAATAAAAATACCTGAAGAATTCAGTGAAAAATGAAATAAATCATAAGTAGCCCCTCGGGTCAAAACATGAATCATAAATCGACCCTCGGGCAGAACATCACTCAGCAACCTCACAGTCACTCAGTATCAGCCCCTCGGGCAACCTCATTGTCACTCATGCCTCCCAATCAGTCTTCACTCGGCACTCGCACTGTCACGGCCCGAAATCCCACCTTCGGTGGTGATGGCGTCTAACGTTGAACCCGCTAGACAAGCCAACGTGTGCAGTTGAACTAACATGATAACACCAAATTAACAGAATAAGCTAAAAACAATTCACAATTCTTAATAGCGGAAATAGATAAAGTTTCAAAGCTAAGTAAAGATTAAATAATACAACGTCTCAATAATTCCCCAAAACCTGGAGTCACAAACTCACGAACTGTCTATAGGAGTGAAATACAAAGTCTGAAAGGAAATACATGACTGTCTCTGAGAACTAGAGGAAAGACAAGACATAAACACAGGAACTACGGATAGGAGAGACGCCAAGGCCCACGAACGTCAGCGGTATACCTTGAAGCCTCTGGGGTGGACTGAAGGTGACTCCCTCAACGCTGTCCACTGGTTCAGAGTGCGGGATCTACACAACAATAAGATGTGCAGTGTAGCATCAGTACAAACGACCCCATGTACTGAGTAAGTGCCGAGCCTAACCTCGGCTGAAGTAGTGATGAGGCTAGACTTGACAACAAATGTTAACCTGCCTTATTCTACAACATATATCGTGGAAAACAAAGCAAGAGATAAACATATTCATAGGGGGATACGGGAGCAGACAAAGGGGGTAACAAGTGAGATAGAGCAGTTAACTAAGTACATAGGAACAGACAAAAAGACAATTTATCAGAAATATGCTAATGAAACAAATATAATGCCAGAAATGTAATAAATGGCATGGCATCACCCTTCGTGCTTTCACTCTCTTCCTCACGATGCAGTGTATCATGTATGGCAATGTAAATCATGGCACGACATCAACCCTCGTTCTTTTAAATATAAATCATGGCACGACATCAACCTTCGTGCTTTTAAATATGAATCATGGCACAACATCACCCTTCGTACTTTTACTCTCTTCCTCACTATGCAATATATGATGTAATAAATGTAAATCATGGCACGACATCACTCTTCATGCTTTTACTCTCTTCCTCACTATGCAATATATGATGTGATCAATGTAAATCATGGCACG
>ML409149.1:0-54888 GCA_005239525.1 Nicotiana knightiana | reverse complement strand
CATCACCCTTCGTGCTTTTACTCTCTTCCTCACTATGCAATATATGATGTGATCAATGTAAATCATGGCACGGTATCGCCTTTCGTGCTTTACACTCTTTCTTACCAATGCAATAACAATTATCAAAATGGTAAGGAATGCAGCATTGTGGAATCACAAATCATAATCACCCGACAAGGGGAGAATATCAGTCATTATCATAACAAATTGCCCGGCAAGGGTCTCAGCTATAACCAACCTTTTCAAGTATATCCTTTACAGTTGGGTCCTCAATAGGACCATTACATAACAAGTTCATCAACGAGGATTTTCAACATCAATCAACTTCCAAGTAGAGATAAGTTCATATTATAACGAACATGGAAGTAATAATAAGATTTCTATCAAAAATAGACTCACGGGCATGCTTGACACACAATTCATAGGTACTTGTCACCTCACCTATGCATTGCACCTAACACATGGCTTACAATACCTATTTCCTCACCAAAGTTAGGCAAGACACTTATCTCGGGTCCAAAAATAGCAATCAAGCCTCTAACACCACCTTTCCTTTTGAATTCAACTCCGAAACAACAATATCTTGACATAATTAACTTAAGTATATCAATAATGACTCATTAATATAATCCCATAGCCTAAATATACAATTCCTAGCATTCTTCCAAAAATACCAAAATCCGACCCCGGGCCTGCTTGGTCCAAACACCAGGCTCGGACCAAAACCCGATCACCCATACCCCCACAAGTTCAAATATATGATTTGTTTTGAAATCCGACCCCAAATTGAGGTTGAATTACCCAAAAACCCAAAAACCCTAACTCTACCCAAATCCCCTAATTTCTACTTTGTTTTCATGATTTTAGGCCTAGATTCTAGTGATTAGTTGATGAAAGTGAGAGGAAATGATGTTAAGAACACTTACCTATGGAGCTATGGTGATGTAGGTCTTCAAATTTCGCCTAAGGGGAGTGGGGAAGAAGGTGGGTTGAGAAAAGTGGTGAGAATCCCGTAATGTTTCTATTTTTGACTATTAAAAATCACTGGGAAAAAATGCCCTTCACGTTCGCGGGCCCATGACCGCGTTCGCGAAGGGTTGACAATCCTGACCTACGCGTTCGCGAGCCTAGGGCCGCATTCGTGAAGAACAACCTACCCAACCCCCCAGACTAACACTATGCGTTCACACCCCTGGGACGCGTTCGCGTAGAAGCACTGTCCAGTGCTCCGCGTTCGTGTCTCCCTCTACGCGTTCGTGTAGAGTAAAAACCCAGGCCAAGATATTTACCCTTCGCGTTCGCGGGCCCTTGGCCGCGTTCACATAGGGTATTACACCAGACACCAGCAAAACATAAAAAACACCAGATTTTTCTACTTTATACACCCCGTTAACTACCTGAAACTCACCCGAGACCTCGGGACTCAAAACCAAGAACACACACGATGCACAAATCATTATATGGACTTATTCAAGTACTTAAATCAGAAAAACATCATCAAAATCAATGAATTGAACCTCAAAACTCATAGAATTTTCTTAAAACTTCATAAGGCTCAATTATTCCAATTTTGATCTGAAACACATCATATTAAGCCCGTTTTGCACCAAAATTTACAGATAACTCACATAGCACATATTGAACCTATTCCGGGCATCAGAACCATAATACGGGCCCGGTAACACAGATTTCACATCAAAGTTCATTTTCAAAGTCTTTCTTATTTTCAGAAAACAGTTTTCTTTAAAAATTTATTTCTAGGGCTTGGGACCTCGGAATTTGATTCCGGGCATACGCCCGAGTCCTATAGTTTCCCACGGACTCTCTAGGACCGTCAAATCATGGGTCCGGGTCCGGGTCCGTTTACCAAAAATGTTGACCAAAGGCAACTTTATTCTATTAATTATCATAAATTCAACAGTTTAACACATTTCCACATAAAAACTTCCCAGCTACGCGCTCGGTCTATGCACGCACATCGAGGTGAGATTAACAGAGGCTTTCAGGGCATCGAAACACAGGTTTTTGCTAAATTATACAAGTTTACCTTTTGGCTCATCACAATCTCCACCTCTAAAACAACCGTTCGTCCTCAAACGGACATAGAAAAGTACCTGAAACAGGGAAAAGGTGGGGATAACGGCTTCGCATATCGGGCTCGGACTCCCAAGTAGCTGCCTCAACAGGCAGACCTCTCCACTGAACGCGAACCAAAGGATAACTCTTCGATCTCAACAGTCGCACCTACCGATCTAATATGGCTACCAGCTCATCCTCATAAGACAAATCCCTGTCCAACTAGACACCACTGAAGTCAAGTACATGAGATGGGTCCGCAATATACCTCCGGAGCATAGACACGTGAAATACCGGATGCACAACTGACAAACTATGTGGCAAGGCAAGTCTGTAGGCCACCTCTCCTACCTTGTCCAGAATCTCAAATGGACCAATGTACCTAGGGCGCAACTTGCCCTTCTTTCTGAATCTCATCACGCCCTTCATGGGCGACACCCGAAGACATACCCGACCGAGTATCATAAATGCCAAATCTCGAACTCTACGATCCGCATAATTCTTCTCTTGGACTGAGTTGTACGAAGTCTATCCAGAATGATATTCACCTTGTCCAAGGCATCCCGGACTAACTCAGAACCCAACAATCTACCATCTCCCGGCTCAAACCATCCGACTGGAGACCGACACCGTGTACCATACAACGCCTCATACAGAGCCATCTAATGCTCTTCTGATAGCTGTTGTTGTAGGAAAACTCTTCTAAAGGCAAGAATTGGTTCGATGAATCACCAAAGTCAATGACACAAGCTCGCAACATGTCCTCCAAAATCTGAATAGTACGCTCGGACTGCCCGCCCGTCTGAGGATAGNACAACTTCCCATACTGCATCAAACATCCTCTGAGTCCGTGGGAGTCCAAATACAAAGTCCATGGTGATACGCTCCCACTTCCACTCGGGAAGCTGAATCTGCTGCATCAATCCACCGGGCCTCTGGTGCTCGTACTTAACTTGCTGATAGTTCAAGCACCGAGATACATAAGCTACAATATCCTTCTTCATCCTCCGCCACCAATAATGTTGTCGCAAGTCCTAGTACATCTTTGCGGCGCCCGGATGAATAGAATACCGGGAACTATAGGCCTCCTGAAGTATCAACTCACGAATACCATCCACATCAAGTACACAAATCCGACCCTGCATCCTCAAAACTCCCTCAACATCAGCCGTAACCTGCTTGGCATCTCCGTGCCTGACTCTATCTTTAAGAACACATAAATGGAAATCATCATACTGCCTGGACCGAATACGGTCATACAAAGAAGAACGGGCTACGATATGGGCCAAAACACTGCCAGTCTCAGAAACCTCCAATCTCACAAATCGGTTGGCTAACACCTGAACATCCAAAGCAAGAGGTCGCTCTCCGACTGATAGGCAAGACTACCCATACTAGCTGACTTCCGGCTCAAAGCATCGGCCACCACATTGGCCTTCCTCGGATGATAAATAATGGTAATATCATAATCCTTCAGCAACTCTAGCCATCTCCTCTGTCTCATGTTCAACTCCTTTTGTTTAAACAAATAATGTATGCTCTTATGATCCGTGAACACCTCACATGGCACACCATACAAATAATGCCTCCAAATATTCAATGCATGCACAATAGCTATAACTCTAAGTCATGAACTGGATAGATCTTCTCATGAACCTTCAACTGACGAGAAGCATAGGCTATAACCTTTCCATCCTGCATCAACGCTGCACCAAGACCAATCCGTGAAGCATCATAATACACGGTATACGATCCTGAACTTGTGGGGAAAACAGACACTAGTGCCATGGTCAAGGCTATCTTAGGCTTCTGAAAGCTCGCCTCGCACTCATCAGACCACCTGAACTGGGCACTCTTCTGAGTCAACCTGGTCATCGGGGCTGCAATGGATGAAAAGCCCTCCACAAACCAGCGATAATATCTTGCTAAGACCAAGAAACTCCAGATCTCTGTAGCTGAAGTGGGTCTAGGCCAATCTCTGACTGCTGAAATCTTCTTGGGATCCACCTGAACACCCTCCGACGATACCACATGGCCTAGAAATGCAACTGATCTCAACCAGAACTCATACTTGGAAAATTTTGCATACAATTGACTATCCCTCAAAGTCTGGAGGATGAATCTAAGGTGCTGCTAATGCTCCTATCGGCTTCGAGAGTAAATCAAAATATCATCAATGGAAACGATCACAAATGAGTCCAAATAAGGCCTGAACACTCGGTGCATCAACTCCATGAAAGCAGCGGGGGCATTGGTCAGCTCAAATGACATCACCAAGAACTCATAATGCCCATAACGAGTGCGAAAGACTGTCTTAGGTACATCAGACGCCCTAATCCTCAGCTGATGGTAACCAGATCTCAAGTCAATTTTGGAAAACACTGAAGCACCCCAAAGCTGGTCGAATAAATCATTGATCCTTGACAAAGGATACTTGTTCTGAATAGTAACCTTATTCAACTGCCGGTAGTCAATACACGTCCTCATCGAGCCATCTTTCTTCTTGACAAACAATACTGGAACACCCCAAGGAGAAACACTAGGCCTAATGAAGCCTTTATCCAACAAATCCTGCAACTGGTCCTTCAACTCCTTCAACTCTGGCGAGGCCATACGATACGGAAGAATAGAAATAGGCTGGGTGCCCTGAGCTAACTCAATACAAAAATCAATATCCTTGTCGGGTGGCATACCCGGCAGGTCAGCAGGGAATACCTCTGGAAACTCACGAACCACAGGCACATACTCTAGGGAAGGAACCTCGGCGCTAGAATCACGAAAACATGCCAGATAGGTCAAAGAACCCTTCTCGACCATGCGCCGAGCCTTCATATAAGAAATAACTCTCCCAGAAGAATGACTAGGAGTCCTCCTCCACTCCAAACGAGGCACCCCTAGAAAAGCCAAGGTCACTGTCTTGGCATGATAGTCGAGAATAGCATAATAGGGGGATAACCAATCCATCCCCAATATAACATCGAAGTCAACCATATCAAGAAGAAAAAGATCAACGTGAGTCTCCAGACCACCAATGACTACTAAGAAAGCACGGTAGACTCGATCTACCACTATAGAATCACCCACCGATGTAGACACATGTACAATAGTACTCAAGGAATCACAGGGCATACCCAAATAAGGGGCAAAATATGAAGACACATAGGAGAATGTAGAACCCGGATCAAATAACACCGAAGCCTCTCAGCTGCAAACTTAAACCATACCTGTAATAACTGCTCGGCATCAGGCCTGGCAGGATAAGCATAGCACCGGGGCTGAACCCCTCCGATCTTAACATCTCTAGGTCGACCTACTGCAGGCTGACCTCTACCTCTCGTGGCCTGTCCTCCACCTCTATGAGTCTGACCTCCACCTCCGGCACCTCTACCTCCACCCTTAGTTGGCTAAGAGGGTGGGGGTACACCTGGCGCAGGAATCATAGCACGAGAGCCCTGATGCTGAGAACTACCAGAAGCTCGGGGGAAATACCTAGAAATGTGCCCTGGATCACCACAAGAGTAATAAGCCCTCTGCTGCTGAGGCTGCTGGCTCTGAAACTGTCCCTTTCGACCAGAATAACAACCTTGGAAGCTCCGAAGCGGTGGTGCACTGACACGGGCTGATGGTGCACTGCGGGATACCTGAAGCGCCGACTGGAATGGCCTAGGAGGATGAACTCTGCCAAAAGAATCTATGCCTCCAGATGAGGCACCACTGAACTGACCGGAATAGCGAGGTCTCTTGTCAGACCCCTGATCAATGCCCTATGATAATACCATCTCAATACGCCTGGCTACATTGGCCGCCTCCTGGAATGAAATATCAGAACCTGCCTCTCTGGCCATCTGGAGTCTAATAGGCCGAGCTAGACCCTCAATAAACCTCCTCACCCTCTTACAATCAGTGGGGAGTATCATGATAGCATGTCGGGCCAAATTAATGAACCTGGTCTCATACTGTGTAATAGTCATAGATCCCTGCAAGAGGCGCTCAAACTGCCTCCAAGACCCTCTCTCTGAGTAACTAGTAGAAACTTCTCCATGAACAACTCGGAGAATTGAGCCCAAGTCAATGGTGCAGACCTAGCTGGCCTGGTCAAGCAATAGTCTCTCCACCAAGTCTTGGCGGTACCAGAAAGACAGAATGTAGCAAAATAACTCCATTGGACTCCACAATGCCCATGTTCCGAAGAACCTCATAGCAACTGTCCAAGAAATACTGGGGGTCCTATGATGATGCACCAGTAAATGTAGTAAAAAATAGCTTGGTGAATCGATCCAAACTCCACAAAGCATCGGCAGACATGGCTGCCCCCTCAACTGCCTGTGCCACAAAACCCGGCTGAGTTGCTCCAGCTGCTTGAGGTGCTGGAGTCTGGAACTGAGGAGCTAGCTGCTCTGGTGTATGGGTAGCAGGAGTCTGGGTTCCTCCGCAAACTTGGGAGACGGCTGATGCAGTAGGAAGAAGACCAGCCTGAGCCACGCTCTCCATAAGGCCCACTAAACGGATCAGAGCGTCCTGAAGAACCGGGGTGGCAATAAACCCCTCTGGGACCTGAGCTGGTCTAACTGGAACTACCTGCGCAGGAACCTCACAAAAAAAGTCTACCTGTGGGCCCTCCACTGGGGCTACTGCTCTGGGCTGAGCCCCGCCCCTGCCTCGGCCTCTAATGCAGCCTCGGCCTCGGCCCCTCGTAGGAGCTGCAATAGGAGAGTCAGACTGCTGATCAGTAGATGAGGAAACACGTGTTCTCGCCATTTGCGAGAGAATAGAATAGAAAATCAGTTAGCATTTAGAATTCAAACCGCACGACAGATAAGAAGAAATGTGAAGTTATTCCTAACCTTGCAGCATTTGGGGGATAAGTACAGACGTCTCCGTACCGATCCCTCAGACTCTACAAGTTTGTCCGTGAATTGTGAGACCTAAGCAACCTAGCGCTCTGATACCAACTTGTCGCGGCCCCAAATCCAACCTTCGGCCGTGATGGATTCTAACGTTGAACCTGCTAGACAAGCCAACGTGTGCAGTTGAACTAACATGATAACACCGAATTAACAGAATAAGCTAAAAACAGTTCATAATTCTTAACTCCGGAAATAGATAAAGTTTCAAAGCTAAGTAAAGATAACATAATACAATGTCACAATAATTCCCCAAAACCTGGAGTCACAAACTCACGAACTATCTATAGGAGTGCTAAATACAATGTCTGAAAGGAAATACATGAATGTCTCTGAGAACTAGAGGAAAGACAAGACAGAAATACAGGAACTAGGGATAGGAGAGACGCCAAGGCCCACGAACGTCAACGGTATACCTTGAAGCCTCTGGGGTGGACTGAAGGTGACTCCCTAAACGCTGTCCAATGAGTCCGAGTGTGGGATCTGCACAATAATAAGATGCGCAGTGTAGCATCAGTACAACTGACCCCATGTACTGAGTAAGTGCCGAGCCTAACCTCAGCCGAAGTAGTGACGACGCTAGACTTGACAACAAACGTTAACCTGTCCTATTCTACAACATATATCGTGGAAAACAAAACAAGAGATAAACATATACGTAGGGGGATACGGGAGCATACAAAGGGGGTAACAAGTGAGATAGAGCAGTTAACTAAGTACATAGGAACAGACAAAAAGACAATTTATCAGAAATATGCTAATGAAACAAATATAATGCGAGAAATGTAATAAATGGCATGGCATCACCCTTCGTGCTTTCACTCTCTTCCTCACGATGCAATGTATCATGTATGGCAATGTAAATCATGGCACGACATCAACCCTCGTTCTTTTAAATATAAATATGTCAACCTTCGTGCTTTACAATATAAATCATGGCACGACATCACTCTTCGTAGTTTTACTCTCTTCCTCACTATGCAATATATGATGTAATCAACGTAAATCATGGAACGGCACGACATCGCCCTTCATGCTTTTACTCTCTTCCTCACTATGCAATATATGATGTGATCAATGTAAATTATGGCACGGCATCAACCTTCGTGCTTTTAAATATAAATCATGGCACGACATCAACCTTCGTGCTTTTAAATATAAGTCATGGCACGACATCACCCTTCGTGCTGTTACTCTCTTCCTCACTATGCAATATATGATGTAATCAATGTAAATCATGGCACGACATCACACTTCATGCTTTTACTCTCTTCCTCACTATGCAATATATGATGTGATCAATGTAAATCATGGCACGACATCACCTTTCGTGCTTTACACTCTTCCTCACCAATGCAATGATAATTATCAAAATGGAAAGGAATGCAGCATAGTGGAATCACAAATCATAATCACCCGACAACGGGAGAATATAAGTCATTATCATTACAAATTGCCCAGCAATGGTCTCAGCTATAACAAACCTTTTCAAGTATATCCTTTACAGTTGGGTCCTCAATAGGACCATTACATCACAAGCTCATCAACAAGGATTTTCAACAAAAATAAACTTCCAAGTAGAGATAAGTTCAAATTATAATGAACATGGAAGTAATAATAAGATTTCTATCGGAAATAGACTCACGGGCATGCTTGACACACAATTCATAGGTACTCGGCACCTCACCTATGCATTGAACATGATAAAAACTCAACACATGGCTTACAATACCTATTCCCTCACCAAAGTTAGGCAAGACACTTACCTCGGGTCCAAAAATAACAATCAAGCCTCTAACACCACCTTTCCGTTTGAATTCAACTCCGGAACAACAATATCTAGATATAATTAACTTAATTATATCAATAATGACTCATTAATACAATCCCATAGCCTAAATATACAATTCCTAGCATTCTTCCAAAAATACCAAAATCTGACCCCGGGCCCGCTTGGTCCAAACACGAGGCTCGGACCAAAATCCGATCACCCATACCCCCATGAGTTCAAATATATGATTTGTTTTGAAATCCGACCCCAAATTGAGGTTGAATTACCCAAAAACCCATAAACCCTAACTCTACCCAAATCTCCTAATTTCTACTTTGTTTTCATTATTTTAGGCCTAGATTCTAGTGATTAGTTGATGAAAGTGAGAGGAAATTATGTTAAGAACACTTACCTATGGAGATATGGTGATGAAGGTCTTCAAATTTCGCCTAAGGAGAGTGGGGAAGAAGCTTGGTTGATAAAAGTGATGAGAATCCCGTAATGTTTCTGTTTTTGACTATTAAAAATCACTGGACAAAAATACCCTTCGCGTTCGCGGTCCCATGACCGCGTTTGCGAAAGGTTGACAATCCTGACCTATGCGTTCGCAATCCTAGGGCCGCATTCGCGAAGAACAACCTACCCAGACCCCAGACTAACACTACGCGTTCGCACCCCTGGGGACGCGTTCGCGTAGAAGCACTGTCTAGTGCTCCGCGTTTGCGTCTCCCTCTACGCGTTCACGTAGAGTAAAAACCCAGGTCAATATATTTACCCTTCGCGTTCGCGGGCACTTGGCCGCGTTCGCGAAGTGTATTACACCAGATACCAGCAAAACATCAAAAACACCAGATTTTTCTACTTTATTCTCCCTGTTAACTACCCGAAACTCACCCGAGCCCTCGCGACTCAAAACCAAGAACACACACGACACCCAAATCATTATACAGACTTATTCAAGTACTTAAACCACCAAAACATCATCAAAATCAATGAATTGAACCTCAAAACTCATAGAGTTTTCTTAAAACTTCATAAGGCTCAATTATTCCAATTTTTATTCGAAACACGCCATATTAAGCTCGTTTTACACCAAACTTTATAGATAACTCACATAACACATATTGAACCTATTCCGGGCATCAGAACCATAATACGGGTCCGGTATCACAGATTTCACATCAAAGTTCATTTTCAAAGTCTTTCTTATTTTCTGAAAAAAAGTTTCTTTAAAAATTCATTTCTTGGGCTTGGGACCTCGGAATTGGATTCTGGGCATACGCCCGAGTCCCATATTTTCCCACAGACCCTCCAGAGCCCTCAAATCACGGGTCCGGGTCCGTTTACCAAAAATGTTGATCAAAGTCAACTTTATTCCATTAATTATCATAAATTCAACAGTTCAACACATTTCCACATAAAACTTCCGGGCTACGCGCTCGGGTTGTGCACGCACATCGAAGTGAGATTAACGGAGGCTTTCAGGGTCTCGAAAAGCAGTTTTTTGCTAAATTATACAAGATGACCTTTTGGGTAATCACACGCGTATTTCGCAGCTCAATAGTTGCCACGGAGTGGCTCAACCTGCATGCAAAATGAAGAACAATGCCAAAACTTCGCGGAGGCACCTATTTATACCTCTTGCCCAGCTAATCCGCACCTGCAGACCATTCTTCACACCTGCAGATCCGCACCTGCGGTCCCAGGTGTGCACCTGCACAATTCCACTAAAAGTCCAAATTCCGCACCTGTGACTCCTTTTCCGCACCTGCGACTTCGCAGGTGCTGTCCACGTCCGCATCTTCGGTCCCACACTGAGCTGCCCAAATTATGCATCTGCGGATTCCTTTCCACTACTGCAGTCCCGCACCTGCGGCTCCCCATCCGCAGGTGCGGCCACACCAGTAAAATGACACTAGCAGCAACTTTGCTGCAAATTCCTAAGTCCAAACCTCCGTTAACCATCCGAAATCAATCCCGAGCCCCTCGGGGCCCCAACCAAACATACCAACACATCCCATAACCTTATTCGAACTTAGTCAAGCCTTCGAAACACCAAAAACAACGCAAAAACACCAAAATCACATCAAATTCAAGCCTATGAACTTTGAAACTTCTAAATTTCATCAAGGATGTCGAAACCATCCAAAACACATTCGATTGACCTAAAAATTTTCGCACATATCCAAAATGACATCACAAACCTGCTCCAACTTGCAGAATTCCATACGGACCTCGATAGCCTATTTTCTCATGCCGACCAGAAATCACCAAAAACTAACTTTCGCCAATTCAAGCCTAATTCTACACCGGACATCAAAACTTCATTCTGAACACACTCCTAAGTCCCAAATCACCTAACAAAGCTTTCCAAGCCATAAAATCTACATTCCGAGGTCATTTACCAATAAGTCAAATCCAAGTTGACTTTTCCAACTATTAAGCCAATTTAAGAGACTAAGTGTCTCCGTTCTCACCACGACCACTCCGAACCCGAACCAACTGACCCAACACAACATAAATAGGCTAAGCAACATCTGGTAAAGTAAAAATGGGGGAAACGGGGCTAATCTCACGGAACGACCGTTCGGGTCGTTACACTAATATGCATTAATATTGAAAGGATACATACAGGGATCCATGTAATATAATATTTTGCAGTGGTCTAGAATATATATCTTCAGAAGAGGTAAAACATCATTCCGAATTAGTAAGAAGGAGAATCATTTCTCACAATCACAAGTGAGTGAATATTCCATATACTCTTCTGGATCCCAAATTCATAAAGAGAACCACAATACCCACCTAAATACACGTTAATGCTTAGCAAGCATGTTATCCCCAAAATGTGACACCACCTTCTTCATACATATTAGTCATACTTGACTTTAATTGTCTTGGTCCTATGTGGATAAAATAAATTTTACACTTATCCACTTAAATTAATATTTAACCATTTACCCACATAATTAAGAATTATCTCAAATTACTTAAAATACTACTCACTTTTAACACACCTTATACACCTTATTATCATGGTCATGTGGTACCATATAAAATAAATACATACACTATTATTTTATTAAAACATCCATGTAAAAATACATATATTTTCTCAACTTCTAATTTTCCTAATCTCATATAAAGAGTACAAACTTCATATGCTTAATTCTTAAAATGGTAAAAATATAACCTTCTTTTCTTGTGAGAAAATAATTTCTATCTTTACAATAAAGAAAATCTCATAAACTTCCTCATATTATGTGTATAATTTAAAATATATTTGAAAGTAGTAATATCAATAACTATATAAAATCATATTTTTCAAACTTTTTGTAGAAGTGTTCCACTCAATATAAATACCATATCAAAATGTATCTAACGGTATCAAGGTTGTTAAACTTACGGGGTCTTACAATCACAAATCCTATGTAGAAAAGTAAGGGATGTAACAGGTTGTGGTCAGAATTCTTCCAATCTTGTTACTGTTTCTACCTCTGTCGTGCAGGCTAGACTTTATCCCTATATGTGCTCCTATGCGACTTCTCTCTTTTTTCCTCCAACTATTATCCAATCTTTAGGCCTCACATTGTGAACATATACAGAACTATGCCAAGCTGTCTATCTAGGCATCTATAGGTGTACTGAAGTCCTTCACTTGGTACTTTGTCGAACTTACGACTATTTCTATAGCCTCAGTTATATATCCTTATGAATTACTACATCTAGGTAGGTCATACTATACCATAACACTTACTTCAGTTTATTATTACCGAGGTTTGCTACCCAACTCCAGGTTACACTCTTGCTACTTATCCTATATGTATAAATCTAAGTCCTTAGTTCTTCCTCATTACTATTCATCTTAAGAATGTAGACCTTATCTCATCTCATACTTTGGAACTTTTATCTGCCTATTGTTGATTCATCCTAATGTTTATCTATAATCTACTACTAATAACTTGAAACCTCTTACGTAATACATTGTCCTTAGGGCCCACGTCTCATCAAGGAACATCTGAAGTTATTTTCCTAATCCACCTAGGGATGATACGATACTTCATTACCCATATTTCTTAGCATCCCCATGCAGTTCATGTTATGGGGGTATTCTAATCCTGTGCAATTCATGAAATACCTTTTTCTCTAAATCATTACTCAACCGAAGGCCTAAATTTCATCCACTTATCATTTATCACAATTACACCCTTATTCTACTACCAGGGAAGCATTCCCTATTTTCCAAATGCTCCCAGTTTTAAACTCCTCCGAGTTTATTCAGGTTATACAGGGATCTCTATAACTTACGGGAACCATCAACTCTCTTGTTTTGATGTGATTAATGCTAAGGCCTTACATATTCTTGTCCCCTTCTCAATCATCTTTTCTTATCCTTACTCATGTATACCTAAAACCTTTTTGCTCTACCATACATTAGCATACGACCTACACATATCTATTTATAATACTCGCAACCTTCCTTTAACTTGCGAGCACCATAGATTTTCTTATGTTCTTCTGGAACTTCAAGCGAGACATCAAATCGTCTCTAACTCTTCTTTACTAGACCTCTTGGTACTTGGAAACCATAGGTTAGAAGAGATGTCACTGACGACACCACTATCATTTGTGGATATTGAATCATGGCGCTTGTAGCCCTCTATCTGAAGTATGGACTATTCACAACCTTATACACTTGAGCATCTCGTACCTTCTTAACCTTTACCTTACTTAGGTTTTAATCTCCCATCATATATTTTGTCTCTTTCTTAACCTCCCTTCCACATAGGTAGAATTCACATCCACAACTTGAAGATCTACTATAAGCTTGCACCTCTAGTGCGTACATAATCTGGCACGAGCTTCATACTTACTCCTTATAAGGCCGGTACTTTTTTAACTGGCTTTATTGTAGAGACGTTATAGAATATGACTGTTATACTATCTTTCTTGTGCCTCTGATGTTAAGAGCGTTGCAATGTTCTGAATCATGATTTCTATAATTATATTGGTCTAATAATCAACTCCTAATTCACTTACCTGATGTAACTCCTTAGTTTCCTCTTCTCTCTTAGCCTTTAAGTAGGCTTAAGCTGTCTTCTGGTCTGCGACTCAAGGTATTAATTATTACTTGCATCTTTGGTGGACGCCATGGAACATCCATAATATAATATTCTAACAATTCAAGCCTTTGATGAGGTGGACTCAATTCTTTCTTTCATCTTATATCGGAGTCTCCTATAGCTGTAGAAATGTCAACATATATGCTGCATGGATAATACTCCAAAATCTTAAGTTCGTTCATAATGTAACTAACTCGGGGTCATTGATCGAATAATTCCTTTCGTGCCTTCTCAACTTTCTTTAAAAGTAAGCAATTACTTCTCCTGGTCGTTCTGCCACTTGTTGCATGAGTACTTGGCTTATCTCAGTGCGCACACCTATTGGAATTTCGTGCAACTCATATGATCTCAAATATTACATTTTATTTTACTATCCGTTCATTGGTCACAGTAGGTGCCAATTTTTTATGGAGTGCATGCAATGTCGTAGTGAGATTGTTGTTCCAAGATCGTTTCTTCTTTAGGTCACTATGCTTATGTTGAAGCCATCTTCCTTATTTCCTCAACTATTCTTTCATTGTAGCACTTAGGGAAGACCGTCTAACTCCTGTAATGATGAGAGCTTTTTACATCGTATACCTGATGAAAATTCTGATGTAGTTACTCACCTATAATTACCTTTATTTGCCTATCTCTGCACCCTTGTGCTCGTAGGGTTACTTCTTAACTGACATTTTGACTATCTCCCCAGTGGTACCCTCTTTTATTTCCGTAATACTTATACGGTACCTTTAACTACCCCAACTCCTATCTGAATATTTCTCAAGGATTCCAATGTCATATTTGTGACATTGAATTTCCTGTGTTGGGTTTCGCTACGTTTATCTTGCATGATCTGCTGATTTATCTGAGACATCTTGTCTAGCCATAACTAGGCTCTTCCAGGATCAACTACTAACTACTTGTCAGTCCATGCTTATATCTATATTCTTTGTAACCTCTCTTTGGTTATGTCTTTTGTCTTAACTTGCCTTTCCCACTAGCTCCTAATCTATCAAGTGTCCATTCACACTTATTTATCAATAACATCCTGGTCGGGAACACTTATTGCCTCTCCCTGGCATCGTGCTTGAATAATATTCTGGGGTCGTAAAATATCTGTAGGATATGAATACATGAAATCTCATTCCTTTTGCCTTTTTACCATATTATTTCTTTACTATCTATAGCTACTTGAACTACATAACTCAGAATTAATACCAGGTCACACCGTCTTCCCCCCTTTAAGGGAGTCTTTAAAAGGGGTCGTGGGGGAAAAGCCCCAGCCCCCTACATGCATTAAGCCTGATAATGATCATTCCTATTCAATATCATGAATAGGTATGCCTGTCAACCATTTCTATATGCNCTTTTCAACCTTTCCGTATCTCTCTTTGTACTCTTTCCTTTCTGTCTTTTCAATTCTTTTCTTTCTTTAGTTTCTTTCTTAAGTAGCTTATTAGCTTGAAAGCTTTCCTTGCCTTTAAGGCTTTACCGGAATATGCTGAAAAGTGATCGGTCATTGAGGAAGACTTAGCTTAGGGCTGAGAAGTAAGGGTGAAAGCGAGATTGAATGCTCTAACCTGAGTGTAAGGGTAAGGTCGAGATTGTCTTGGCAATTAATCTACCTTGTTTGTGAGGTATTATAATAATAATTCACATTATTATATTAGGTAATAATTGCCTTATTTATGTCTTGTAGTAACGAGTTCAGAAAGAAGGTCAAGGATGAATAGTAGACAAAGACAAAGGAAAGAGGAGATGGATCTGACCTCGCTGCTGACCTGGGAGCAGGCTTGCTAACCTTCGGCCATAGTGACTAGTGACGAGAGAAGTTGCTTAGGGACCTACGGAGCTAGTGACCAAAGCGGAGTCAATTCATATTAAAACCAGAAGAGGGAATTCAATGTCAATCGCCATCTCTCCCATACTACCCCCCATAAACTGAAAATCCATAACCCCAATTGCTACGGGAATGCCGTTTAGTTGGCCTATGCCTGTTTGA
Organism: Nicotiana knightiana; assembly: GCA_005239525.1. Lineage (NCBI taxonomy): Eukaryota > Viridiplantae > Streptophyta > Magnoliopsida > Solanales > Solanaceae > Nicotiana > Nicotiana knightiana. Next base: position 39,030 of record ML409149.1, on the reverse strand, counting down.
ACAACCTCGGTTAATCCTGTCTTTCTTTGATAAGAATCAGTACGATCTTTATAAGGCTCCTCCTCCAAATGAAATTCAATGGGATCTGTTGAGGCTTCTGCTGGTCATCTTTACCAGCTTTATCTCCTCTACCGAATCTCCTACGACTTCTTCCTCCCCTTTTGCTCATAAGTAAGCTCTTTCTTTCGCGGGTTCAATTGAATGAATCTGTCAAGTCAAGGAAAATGTACATAGCAGCAAGGATGGTGCATCGCCTATTTATCGCCATTCCTAAAAAACCCGGCAATCGTAGACTGCTTTGGTTTATCTAGTCTTGATAAATGAAAGGAACCCGCTCTTATTCCACACAGTCAAAGAAAAAGGCCATCTTCTCAAAGTCCGTACCTGTACCAAAGAGACCAAATTTGGTTTATCGGATCGATCGCAGTGCTCAAGTGCACTGGACGACACGGCATTCTCGTTTAAATAGTACCATCGACTGGAGACCGGATTGCTACCAGAGAGAGGAATGACTATAGGCACAGAACTTACTTTTGACCCTTGATTCACTAGCTGACTTGCCAGAAATGAGCGGATTCTGGGATAGGAGGTCTTGTCGGTATGGAACCTACCCTTTCGGAGTGAAGGATTGTCATCCTATAGCCAAGTGTTTTTAATTTGGTTTAGAGTCGAGTGATGAAGCTCATGATTCTCCCGTTAGTGAGAAGCAAGTAAACTCTATAGCCCTAAACTAAAGGAGCAGGTCAAGTTTGTTCAACTTGAGGAATAAATTACGTGGCTGACCTGCCAGTCTATCAAATATCGTAGTTTATCCTTAAGAGCAGGAGAATCCTTGTGTGAAACTTAGATGTTGAAGCATNAGGTCAAGTTCGTTCAGCTTGAGGGATAAATTACGTGGCTGACCTGCCAGTCCATCAAATATCGTAGTTTATCCTTAAGAGCAGGAGGTTCCTTGTGTGAAACTTAGATGTTGAAGCACGCACCCTTTCTTTATCTTATGCTATGGGTAAGGAATCAAAGGCAAGGAGCCAACCCCAGTTCTTTTTAGGAAGCAACCTCTCCCCTCCCCTGTGGGTTCACCCCTGAGTCTAATGCCTTAACGGCCTTTTAAGCGCCTCTCACAACGGACTCGACACCAATGGGGCGGGATTGGTCATCTTCTAGATTACTCTGCTAGAACTATTGTGACTTCCATACTACTAAGCTAATAAGATCGGGAGAAAAAGTTCTTAAAGAATGTTCAGTTTATTTGATAAGTAATCAAGGAGCTATGTATATAGCACTCATATGAGGCTTAGTGAAAAACTAAAGAGAACATATTCAAGTTAAGTTAGCCTAGGGGTAATCCATCTACAAATGAAAGAGTAAAGCGCATTATCTTCATTCCACTTCCAATTAGATGTTTTAGGCACAGTGAGATTTGCCAATCCTCTTAGAAATCAATTGAAAAAGAAAATCAAGAGTGCTTAGTGCTTGGTCCCAGATAGCAGCTCCTGATGAACTGCCCAACTAGGCACGATCGCAGACAGACAGAAACGGGGCGCCGCTTGCCTTAGTGAGCTCGAAAAAGAGGAAGGAAGGGGAGGACTCTTTTGCACAAGAACAAAGGTTGAGTCATAGGGGATTTCTTGAGGAAGGACCACATACCATTCCGAGGGGTCCTCTCTCTTCCTCATTCTATTTCTTACTTATGGATTGCCTTAAGAAAAGCATCATTTCCTTCCTTTTGCTAGATTAAAGAAAATTCTATCGACCAAGCTAGTTCGCCTCTAGAATTACGTATGTAAGTGTCTTCTTTCCTCCTCCTCTAGTAAAGAAAGGGCATCCTCAGAACAATAGAGCCTAGCTAGAGAGAGGACATTCCCCATGCTGCGGTTCGAAAAGGTCTCCCGAAGCAGGTCACCGGGAGCTAAGATAGGCCTGTGCTTGTCTAACTCAAGACAGATAGCGGAAACTCTATGAAGACAGATAGATATAGAAAGTGTTCAGCGAGTTCAAGGAATCTTATGTCTTTGAGTGAAACTCCGAATAGCTATGCGATGGTTGTCACAATTGTAGTAGCTCTGTTATTGTTTGATTTTTGGTTGTCTGGTCACACTCGAAATATCATGAATATCCTTCATCGTCTCTCTTCGATTTTTCAGAGATTTTTCAAGAGTTTGGTAGTACTTTTCATTGCTTCCTTTCTTATGAACTTTTTCTTTACTTGGACCATTCCATTTCTCGATTCCCTCGATTGGCTGCTTTCTTTAATGGAGGACATTCCTCTTTACGGAGGAGACGCTGGAAGGGGTGTTAGCTCTTCGACAGAACCAAGTCTTCCCACGGCTGAAGAAGATCCAGGGGATCGGTCCTAGATTGAAAGAGCCTTGGATCAACTTGAATTGGCCAAGATTAAGGAACAAAAAGATGGCTTGGCCGAACAGATTAGCCCTCCGGTTGAATCGGAGAAGGCACGACTAGTTAGAAGATTGTGGTACCGCAACTTGGGTTAACTTCCATCACCAAGTGAGATGGTCGAAATTATTATTAACCTCTTTGCCAGCAAAGCTGCCTATAATGCCAACAAACCCAATGTCCCCAGGGCGATTTTACGGCACTTGAGGGTTTGGTTGACATGAGCACAACAATCGGCGGAGCAGGATGGGAAGGGAAACATGAGTATAAGAATTCATATTTATTCAATAATTGAAGGATATTTCAAGTAGAAGAGCTGACGTATTGTTTCACATTTGAATTTCTCTTACATTCTACATTCCCGAAATTGATCCTATCAAATATTTCACATTTGCTATGATTATCTCTATTTCAGGTATTCGGGGAATCCTCCTTAATAGACAAAATATTCCTATTATGTCAATGCCAATTGAATCACTGTTATTAGCTATGAATTCAAACTTTTTGGTATTTTCTGTTTCTTCGGATGATATGATGGGTCAATCATTTGCTTCATTGGTTCCAACGATGGCAGCTGCGGAATCTGTTATTGGGCTAGCTATTTTCGTTATTACTTTCCGAGTCCGAGGGACTATTGCTGTAGAATCTATTAATAGCATTCAAGGTTAAAGATGACTCCTAGAGAGTTACCAAAATACGAAGTTCTCTTCTCCTTTCTTTCTCTTCTTTCTTTTTGATACTTGGTTGGCAGGGTCAGGGCCTTTCTCGCTGGGCGAGCGCATCCGATTCTAAAGTCCTTTCTTATTCTTAAACCACTTCCCGTTCAGTTGCTGAAAGATAGAGATCAGGCTTTCTAAATGAGATTGAGTTCCACGAATATGCAGGCAAGAAAGATGCTATTTGCTGCTATTCTATCTATTTGTGCATCAAGCTCGAAGAAGATCTCAATTTATAATGAAGAAATAATAGTAGCTCTATGTTTTATAGGGTTTATTATATTCAGTCGGAAGAGTTTAGGTAATACTTTCAAAGTGACTCTTGACGGGAGAATCCAGGCTATTCAGGAAGAATCGCAGCAATTCCCAATCCTAACGAAGTAGTTCCTCCGGAATCTAGTGAACAACAATGATTACTTAGGATCAGCTTGCGAATTTGTGGCACCGTAGTAGAATCATTACCAATGGCACGCTGTGTGCCTAAGTGCGAAAAGACAGTGCAAGTTGTTATGCCGAAACCTAAATGTTAAGTCAACAACACTTCCAAATGCCACTTCTTCCCGTTGCATCCGTCTTCAGGGCGATATAGCCATAAAGATGCACGTCTTAGTGGGGAAAAGATTTTGCCCCCGGTGTAGCTCGAAAGCAGAAAGAGTCGAATTCATTCGAGAGAGCTTGGTGGTCTTAAGAATGGTTCGGGCGGGGGATTCTCTTAAGAATAAAGAATTAGAATAGAATCTAATTCATGTTAATGTTAACAGAAGAGCGGATCCAATACCAAGACGCTTGAGAGAAAATGCTAGCCTTGTATATACGCTATTTCTGTTTATGTCAGAGGTTCCTAAAGCTAGAAGCAAGATTTCGAGTAGAATATTCAAAGATTTTGAGTAAGTAAGATGGATGGATTTGGAAGCAAGTGAAAGAACTAGTTGCATAGATATAGATATAGAGAACGTCCTTTCTCTTCAGAGGGTGATATTAGGGTTTTGAGATCGGTTATGACGTCGAACAGGTTTTCGACCCGAAAAGCTCCACAGATCTGTCGTATGCGGGTACTACGAGGCCCACGACTTTCTTGATCGCCTCATTCTTCAACCATGGGTTAAGATGTGGCTAAAGTCTCTCCGATGGTAGCGTATATTACGCTCGAGGTCTCTCGACCCTCCTCTTGTACCAATGTCTCCATTTTATTCCGGTATGGACTTTTGTTGTTGTTACGAGAGGCGGAGAGCAGTGCCCTATTGGTCTAATTCCTACTTCCCCTTGGTATCGGTAAAGGGGTTGGTAAGTGCTTCCCGAATAGATTCCTTTCTCTTCCACGTACACCGAACAAAGGGAACCCTGGCTTCACTTGTCGTAGTAAGACCACCCCTGTATAAGCTTTCCCTATCGCTCTGATGAACCTCTTTTTGCCTGTTCTATAGAGTTCAAGAATAGATTCTTGCCTATCCCTTATTTGTCCATTAAGTCCGTTTTCCGCTAAAGGCAGCATGAAAAGCACCTAAATTGTAATACGTAAGAGGAAGGACAACTAAGCAACTATGCTACTATTGGCACCCCAAACTAAAAACTACAACTGGAAATCCAACTTTATGTGGTCATTATGATCAGAAACTCACTCTCTGGAGAATTTTATTGACCTCGCATATAACATGGGGAATCTGGTTAGCACCCATATTTAAGAATAAAAGAACAAAGACTTGACTGGACGGTATTCACGAGCAGATGACAAGCATGAGTGAAGAAGGGTCTTATGTTACCATTTTTGGTGGTAAAGAAGATGTTCTTGTTCTTCCATTCCCCAAACCCACTTCAGCTTTCAAGATTGGGTTGGTGTTCCGATAGGCGAGAGGTGTAAGCACCGCGAGGTGTGAAGCCAGATCGTACTAAATGAAAAAATTTAGAAAATGAGAGATTTTAAAAAAAAAGTAAAAAGCAGAAAAAGTTGCTTAAAAATTTCCTCTAGGCTAAAAGGGTGGACTTCACGGTGTTCAACCCTTTCAAAGAGATAGATTCGAACCCCTACTCGGTCTAGCTGCCCCTCTTCGTATTTTATTTCTCAGCCTTTTCACAGACATGTTTCAAAATCCTTTTTTATCAAAATCGTCTGTGGACCCACTAATGATACTCGGGAGAGAACCGACCTACTGTCTTGATCCCATTCTATACACACACAATTTTTTTAGTAATAAGGCCCCTTTTTTGGGGGTCCCCATGAACCGCTTTTTAGTATTCGTGTTCGCCTTCTTTATTCCTTCCCTTCCACACGGAAGGATCATGGGGTTCTCCCAACATACATATCATTCCCTGAGGAAAAATAGAAACCTCCTGATTAAATACTAAATAAAGTACATATACTTTAAAAAAAATATATATATACAATAATCACATTATATACGATATTCCGCGTAGCATTTAGTGCTATGAAGATTTACCTATATATGTTTACCTCTTCATATTTTTCGTCTTTTCACGTCTTCACTCACTCTTAATCACCTTGCGGTAACCCTTCTCTACCAGGGATAACTGAATTTCTTACGTGTGAGGGTGACACCTAGTGTAACTGGCACACTTAGTTCCTTAAGCTTAACTCTACGCACAATGCTTGGTTTAAGGGAGTGTCTTCCTGAATGACCTTTAAAGGTTATTCTTCCATTGTCCATTTTATCATTGCCGAAACACGATCTCTGAAATTCTCACGATGATGACTGTTATCAAATCCTTCACTCCCTAAATCATGTTCAGTTTTATCTTGTTTACTAGCCCATACTAACTTTTATTACTCCCGGGGTCTAACTTAGCTTGTTGGCAATCATGTGGGAGTCACTGGCTTATACTCTCTTATTGTCTCAAGTCTTGTCATCTCTGTCACCTTGTCATATTTTGATTTACCGTTATCACCCATTTATCATACCTTACTCGTAGTGCTTCATTTACTCTCTTCTTATTCTCCTGCTAATATCTCTGTCTATTACCTTATTCTGAAAACTTCAACAAAAAATTCTTTTGCTTTTAGATCCCCTTGCTCCATCTACTAGCTCTTCGGGTCGCCTAACATTCTCTCTTTACTAAGGACGGGAGCCATACTAAGGTATATATTTATCCCTTCTAGGATTCCACTATCTGTTTCTGAAATTTCTGAACCTTCAAGTATTCATACCTGACTGTTCTATTCTAGAGTGCACCATCTGGGTGTCTCACAAGGAGATCTATTACCATGTTTGCACTATCCTTCAAAAATTTTGGCTAATGATAATAATCCATCCACCATTTTGGGTTAATCTAACCATAGCTGGATCCTGATGTCCCATCTTTCTCTTAAACAATAAATGTTAGCTCCTATAGGGCATAGCTGAGATGGGTGTGATTAGTTGTATATATCTTTGTTACTGTGGAAAGTAACTCAGAATGTTTATATTTCTCTGCCTGAATTGTAAATATTGATAATCTTCACTAACTGGGTACCACATACCCATCTTCACCTTGCTTCTTTTACTTGTTGAAAGTTGAGTCTACCTTCTGATTCTCTTATTTCTTTTTAGCATATGGATAGATATCCATGTCTCAGGGTTCCTTATCAAGAATGTTACACGTCTTAGTACACACATGATCTGCTGAAGACCTCACATTTACTTATCGTAAGCAGGATGCAAAATCGAGTTCTTCTAACTTATCTTTTCTACATCCACATTCAATATCTTACCAACTATCTTTCTGGATGTAGGTATCGTTGTATTACGAATAAAATAAAAGTTAGGAGTTTGAATCTTACAACTGAGCTCTACCACACGATCTAAAGTAAGAAGAAAGAGTGGAAATCCTAAATTCCCTGTAGCCGCTTGCTTATAAGTGTGGTGCACAACACACCCATAAACAAGACCCTACAAGACATGGCTTGTAGACTCCATAACATAGAAGTACTCTAATACCAAGTTTGTTATGCCCCAAATCTGAAGAGGCGTGGCCGACACCCGGTGCTATACTCGGCCCAAGCGTACCACTCTGTAACTGTGAACTCTGGAGGAGTAACCCTCAACTTAGGCCGATGAGGCAATATTTTGAATCATCTGAAAATAACGTCTCTCTCATCTGAGGGGTAAACATACCCAAAAGCTGGTATATATAACTACGCAGGCCGACGAAGACACCATGAACATCTACTGATATGAAAAATATACAGGACTTGTCTACAAGCCTTTAGAGACAACAAATCGTATCCTGGTCGGGACATAGCCTCAACCTACTCATCAAACCTATACATATAAAATGGACTCCAAGTTCTAGACCTGGTAACTCCGAGGAAGTGGAGCTTACCAACCAAGATGATGTTTGACTCTGTCTACTGGGAAGGTCTATCCAATTGTCTATCAAGACATCCGAGTATGTAAGGCAACAAAATAACTGAAAGCTAAAACTAAACTGATAATATAATAACTGAAAGTACCTGGGAGTCAAATATAATTTAAGATATGCTTACCTGCTGATACTGACTCATCTCTCTCAATATAGTAAGTAAAATAGATGTTCGACCCTATAAGGCTCGGTATGTGTAACTGCTCTACCGTAGTAGGCTAGCTCATAGGCGCTCGGCCATACTAGGATCTGTATCTCGGCCATTCTAGGTTCGCTCATAGGTGCTCCACCATAGTAAGCTCGGTATATAAATTACCATCTGATTAGAGGTTGCCCAATAAGGGCCTGCCCACCGATTATTCCTCGGTGGTGGTGAAAATACTGTAATAGTGTGTATATATATATATATATATATATATATATATACACTCTCTACTCTTGTGGCTGAAAGAAGACAAAACTAAACTAGACTAAGAAAAATGTACATAAATTCAGGAATATGAACTTCTCTTTATGTCTCGTTATCAAACACATGTTATTACTGGATCATGCCAAAATGAAGGAAAGGTTTAGCCTTAACATACCTTATCACAATCTTTCCAATCACCAACTTGAACTCTCCTCTTTGCACCTTAATCTATAACAACGATAATAATAATATCATTAAGTTACGAAGGGTAAAACTATCGCACAATAAGCGACAAGCTTATTTTGTATTAAAACGAGCAGCATCTCCCCATATAATCCTTACTTCCTCCAAATTCAAGACAACACCAACAACATAAGAACACAACAATATCAACATTTAAAAATTATTTTCCAACCTTATATACAACACAAAATACTATAAAACAGCCCAAGACACCCCAACCTCTTCAAACACAAAACGACCACCGTAGTAGTGTCAAACAACCCGAAATTTTTACGACGAACAACCAGCCCACCACTATCACGGCCCAATTTTCCCTCTGTTGGGTATCGTGATGACAACTAGTCTTAAGGACTAGGTAATCCTACACTTACAACATAACAACAAATAATAATAATAACATCTAATACTTTCTGAAATGAATTCTCTATACAATCTACATTTTTCCCAAAACCGGTAGTACAAGTCATAAGATCTACAGAATTTTACTACAACTTCTAAATATAACTGTTCATAAATAAATAAAGACAGTGTATGATTCAAAATAGAACGGTGACTCCGAAGCCTGCGAACACTGTAGCAGGTTTACCTTGAGTCTCCACAACATCAATCCGCACTGCTAGCTATGATCAACCGGCTACACAATACCTGAAATCTGCACAAAAATGTGCAGAAGTGTAATATGAGCACACCAGATCAGTGCCCAGTAAGTATCAAGACTAACCTCGATAGAGTAGTGATGAGGAATAGTCAAGACACCCACTGGTCTAATAAACTGAACAAGTATAAGTATAGGAACAATATAATATGATATCTACATAAAGACTACGCATTATGGCTAACAATACATTAATTACATTAAGAAAGGAAACAATAATTATCAGCGGAATACCATAAAAATGACACAGAAGAGTGAATCGAACACGACCTAAATCCGGAATCACATATACAACAAGGAAAAAAAATATCTTAGCAATTACAATCGCTTTTACATCAGGTTTTTGTCAACTCCATGAGGTACTGAACCTCGGACAAATCACAACTCACGGGTCTCAATACCTGAACCCTAACACTGGAAATCTCGTTCCCTCATAACACCTCGTAACAACACTAACGACTCACGCGCCTATATAGCCATTATCACATAGAAGGCAAATACAACAAGGGTATTTATATTCAACGATATCCAGAAAATCTCTTAGCCGATAAGAATGCTTAACTACGTGTATACTTGTGCAAGTGTCCTAACATAGTTCCAAACCAACTAGTAAGAATAAGAAAAGAAACGAACAACACGTGGAATATTTCTTCACAACGTTCACAAGATAAAGTTCACACCAATAAGAGTAACATTACACAATTATCAACAATAAGAATGCCCCCGGGCCAACTCAAGACATCACAAATTAATCCCTGACATAACCCACCTTGTCTCACCATGTGTGCAATAGTAAAGGCACGCGCACAATAATGTTACCACCTTGTCACGCCACATGCGAAACCCACATATACATATCCCGCCTTGTCACACCGCATGTGCAATATCAATAGTAAATATGGCACAACAGAAACCTCGTGCAAATCCCCATATCAACTACCACAAGGCAGAAACCTCGTGCATCACAATAACCACAACCGCACGACAGAAATCTCGTGCATCACAATAACCACAACCGCACGGTAGAAACCTTGTGCATCACCACAACAAGTACAACATCAACAATAATAATAATAATACAAGATGCGGTAAATAAATCAATTCAAGAACCTTCGGTCACAAAGAAAGGTAAAACTAGTTAACAAGGAAGAACCACAATAAGGAAAACTAGGCATGACAAGAACAACTCAACAAGGAAGAAAATAAAATGTAACAATAGTCCCACACTGTACGGTTCAACAACTGGAAACTAACACGAGTTCACTAATTCCAAATATGGTAAGTCCACTAAGTCATAGAACCTCTAAGATTATTTTAAGGTTGGACGATTACATGAGAGGTATAGCCAATTCAACTAAAAGTAGGCAACGAGAAGATCACTATAACTTCAATTAAAGGAGAACATTTACAAAAAGGGATAACTACAACTTCAAATAAGGATACGCAGTTAGGGAGAAAATAACATGGCAATGGAAGAGGTAATAGTCTCAATTAAGGCACATATGAATCAAATATCCATAAGAGGGAACCATGCAACAATTAATTTCTAATTAAGCAGGTAAAGGTGAAATTAGTAAATAAGGAACGTAATCATACAAGTACAACTAGATATTCAATGAATACAAAAACCTAGGAACCCTAAAAGGCCAATTTCTACTACATAAGTCCGAGCACATATTGTTCACCTTACGTACACGGACTACAATCAACATAAAAGACTCAAATCCTACGGGGTAGTTCCCCTACACAAGGTTAGGCAAGATACTTACCTCAAGGAAGACAAACCGGTACTCTAAAATGAACTTTTCGGGTGAAAAGGCCTCCGGACGGCTCAAATCTAACCAAAATAACTTCAAAGAACAAATAAAACTTATAAGATATAGAAATCGACCCAAAACTAGACTCCGGGCCGGCACCTCGGAACCCGACGAATTTCAAAAAACCCGAACACCCATTCCGATACAAGTTCACCCATACTAAAATTATCAATTTCTGACACCATTTCGCCCCTCAAATCGGGATTTTTCATTTCGAAAACTTTCTTCAAAAACCAAAATTTTTCTCAACACAAAACACAATTTAAATGATAAAAATGAAGATAAAATCATGGAATATGTTAGATTCTAGGTGAAGAACACTTACCCAATCGATTTGCTTGAAAACCCCCAAAAGAAGCTCCCAAAACCGAAGTCCAAAACTCAAAATATGAAGAAAAATGGCCAACCCTCGAATTAAATGAATCGACTAGGACTTCCGCACTTGCGATAAAATTAGCCGCGTCTGTGTAACCGCAGGTGCGCATGACCAAGCGCACATGCGCTCCCTCTCGCTTCTCCGCCCAAGGATCCGATTCTGCGGTGCCGTATATGCTTTCCAATTCTCCACACCTGCGGAGACTACCAAGAACAGCTCCTCTCGCACCTACACTTCCATATTCGCACCTGCGCCCAAGTTCCGCAGGTGCGATTACACCAGAACCCAGACCTCTTCAAAACCATGGAAACTACCCGAAATTCGTCTGAAACACACCCGGGCCCCCGGGACCATGTCCAAGCGTATCAACAAGTTCCATACCCTAATACGGACCTGCTCGAGGTGTAAAATCACATCAAACATCGACGAAACTGCGAATCGTGCCATGAATCGAACTTATGAACTTCTAATTCTTCCAACTTCTAAAACTTGTGCCAAAACCTATAGAACCAACCTGGAATGACGTCAAATTTTGCAGACAAGTCCCAAATAATATAACGAAGTTGTTCCAACTCTCGGAATCGCATTCGGACAATCATATCACCAACGTCAACTATGGGGCAAACTTCTCCGTCCTCCAAACTTCACATTTTCCGGACGCACACCTAAGTTCAAAATCACCACACGAAGCTGTTGAGAGCACCCAAAACCTATTTCGGAGCCATTTATATAAAAGCCAAATTCCGGTTAAATTCTCACTGGTTAAGCTTCAAAGCTGGAATCCTTCTTCCAATTCGACTCCGAATCATCTGTCAACTAAATTCAACCACACACGCAAGTCGATACACATAATATGAAGTTGTACAAGACCTAATGCTGGCGAACGGAACTTAAATTCTCCAAATGACCGGCCGGGTTGTTACATTCTCCCCCTCGTAAAACAAACGTTCGTCCTCGAACGTGCCCAAAAATTGCCTCGGAGTCTTCAAATCGTTGAATGCACACTTCCAACATACACCCGCGGGTGATCTTATGTCACCCCAATCCACATAAGCGCCAAAGACACCATTCCAACTGAAATTTAGCCTTTTTACTAGAACCGATAAGCCTTAGAGTCAAAATTCTCACCTTCCATTCATTTCCAAAAAACCCGATTCTAAATCCACACCCGGTATTAGTCCTAACCAGCTGCAACAAGTCATGCCTACCCCTACAAGGTACAACCAAAAAACATAACACACCACACATAGGCCCGGAATAGCACTTCTAATCACAATAGTTTCCCGTAAGCAAAACCAACACCGACAATTAGCCTTAGACCTGATAGGAACCCGTTTAAAATCTCCACAACACTGACGATGATGCAAGAACGACGAAGACCTTATAATTATGCACCCGAATCAACAAGTCACAACCAACACCATCGGGCACACACCCCGCAAGTTAAAACTCAAGAAGCTCAGAACAAAAATGACTGAATATATAAAGAGAAACACATAAGATAAATATCAAACAAGCCCAACATGCACAACGCTCTATCAGTACCATACTACAAATTAATTTAAATAGGAAAATCAAAATACATGAAAAACAATAAGGATCTCATCCTGGTATAACTCTCCACCGCGACACAAAGCCTGGCTCAACATATCGAATCTCATGAAATCATGAGGGTCTCACCCTCAACTCTATATCACATGTCAAATATACACCATACTAATCAAAATATTCAACTAACCCAGTTTTACCAATAAAATCGCAACACCTACTGAACTCTCACCCTGGTAGAGTATCAGATCACGAATCGTAACCAAGAATACTCAGGAAATCACACCAAAACCTACAATAATGAACAACAGGGACTCACTTCTAATCTCACCACCCTCAATGATGAATAGAAACAACAAACGATAGAAACGGGCTACCACTCATAGAACCTCCCAACAGGGTTAACACGTGTACAGAGTGCAAATCATGTAACTAACCCATAATGAAACACAGGGACTAACTTACTATATGAAACACATCAATGGGTCGGGCCTCCCCCTATTGGTCACCCCCTACTCGCCTGAATACCTCGATGGGACACATCTTCCCGAAGTCTGGGGCAATCCCTCACCATGTGGCTAGTATCTCCACACTCAGAGCAACCCCTCTACTGGTGTGGCTGTGGAAACTGTGTAGTACGAATGCTCTGAGACCCATGAGCACTTGAAACATTGTGCGAGACCAGAAGTGCAAACTGAACTGGCTGACCTACAAAACCTCTACCATGTAGTACCCTGCCTCTAAAATAAGGACAAGTAGAACTCTTCGACCTACGAGGCCTCCTCGCCTCACTGTCCTCTCTATCATGACCTTGCCTATCCTCTCTCTTATAGCCCCGCCTGCCATCCCTCTCCTTATCCCACATTCCCTCAACTCGGCGAGCGATCCCTACCATCTACTGAAACAAAATCTCCGACTCTAACTCCTGAACCATGCTGAACCGAATATCATGCTCGATCCCTTTAATGAATCTACAGACACGCTTTCTAACTGTAGTGACCAAAGCAGGTGCATGTCTGGCCAACTCACTAAATCTGACGGCATACTCTGATACTGACATAGTGCCCTGGCTCAGGTGCTCAAACTCCGCGCGCCATGCATATCGGAGGGACTGAGGTACAAACTCTCTCAATAAAATCTCTAAAAATTGAACCCATGTAAGTGAGCTGAATCGGCCGGACTACCCAACTCATACGGCCCCCACCACTGATAAGCCGCTCCTCTGAGCTGAAACATAGTAAAAGCAACCCCGCTCGTCTCCACAATACCCATAGTACGAAGAATGCGGCGACACTACTCAGGAAACCCTGGACATCATCTATCGCCAATCCACTGAAGGTAGGAGGGTAGTACTTCTTGTACCTCTCAATTCTAAGATGTTCTTCCTTAGATGCTGCTGCCCTAACTACAGGATGAACTGGAACCATCGGCTATGTCACCATGACACCTGGAACCTGACCAACATGATCTTGCTGATCTGGAGTGTGGGTGGAAGAAGTCTGAACTCCTCCCCTGGTCCGTGAAGTAGCTGGTGCAACTGGAATTAACCATGCCTCAGTCAATGTACCAAACATACTAAAAAAACTGTGCTAAGGTCTCCTGAAGTCCGAGGGTAACAATATGCGCCTTCGGTACTTGCACCCAACTGGAACTACTGGCTGCTCCTCAACTATTGCTCTAGTATGTGCCTAGCTTCGGTACATTCTCCTCGTCGGCCTCTGCCTCTGCCCCCAGCGACATCTGCTCTCGGGGTAGCGTCGTCAGGAACTACAACTCGTGTCCTCACCATCTGTGAGAGAATAAAATGATAAATTTTCAAACTTCGAGATCAATGAGCTCACTCGATTGGAATGAAGGAAGGGAAATTGTCCTAATATTTTCTTAGCCTCTCAAAGATAAGTACAGACGTCTCCGTACCGATCCACAAGACTCTACTAAACTTTCTTATTACTTGTAGCACCTATAAGCCTAGAGGTTTGATACCAACTTGTCCCGACGCAATTTCCCCTCCATTGGGTATCGTGACGACACCTATTCTTAAGGACTAGGTAAGCCTAACACTTACAACAAAACAACAAATAACAATAATAACAAATCTAATCCTTTCTAAAATGAATTCTTTATACAATCTACAATTTTCCCCAAAACCCGGTAGTACAAGTCATAAGCTCTACAAAATTTTACTACAACTTCTAAATACAACTGTTCAGATTCAAATAAAGACAGTATGTGGATCAAAATAGGACAGTGACTCCGAAGCATGCGAACGCTGTAGTAGGTTTACCTTGAGTCTCCACAATAGCAATCTGCACTGCTAGCTATGATTAACGGCTACGCAATACCTGGAATCTGTACAAAAATCTGCAGAAGTGGAGTATGAGCACAACATAGCGGTGTCCAGTACATATCAAGAGTAACCTCGATGGAGTAGTGACGAGGAAAAGTCAATACACCCACTGGTCTAATAAACTGAACAAGTATAAGTATAGGAACAATAAAATATGATATCTACATAAAGACTACGCAATATGGATAACAATACAGTAATTACAATAAGAAAGGAAACAACAAGTATCAGCGAAATACTATAAAAATGACACAGAAGAGTGAATGGAACACGACCTAAATCCGGAATCACATATACAACAAGGAAAAGTAATAGCTAAGCAATTACAACGGATTTTACATCAGGTTTTTGTTAACTCCATGAGGTACCGAACCTCGGACAAATCACAACTCACGCATCTCAATACCTGAAAACTAACACTGGAAATCCTATGCCCTCATAACCACACTGACAACTCACGCGCCTAAAGAGCCATTCTCACATAGAAGGAAAATACAACAAGGGTATCTATACTTAACGATATCCAGAAAATTTCTTAGCCAATAAGAATGCTTAACTACGGGTGTACTTGTGTAAATGTCCTAACGTAGTTTCAAACCAACTAGTAAGCAAAATAAAAGATACGGACAACATGTAGAATAATTCTTCACAACGTTCACAAGATAAAGTTCACACCAATAAGAGTAACACTACACATTATCAACAATAAGAATGCCCCCAGGCCAACTAAAGACATCATAAATCAATCCATGACATAACCCACCTTGTCTCGCCACGTGTCCAATAGTAAAGTGAATGCCTGCCTTGTCTCTCCATACGCGCACAATAATGTTCCCACCTTGTCACACCACATGCGCAACCCGCATAGACATATGCCGCCTTGTCACGCCGCATGTGAAATATCAATAGTAATCATAGCACGGAAGAAACCTCGTGCAAATACCCATATCAACAACCGCACGACAGAAACCTCATGCGTCATAATAACCATAACCGCACGACAGAAACCTCGTGCATCACAATAACCACAACCGCATAGTAGAAACCTCGTGCATCAACACAACAAGTATAACAAAAACAATGACAATAATACAAGATACGATAAATAAATAAACTCAAGAACCTTTGATCACAAGAAAAGGTAAAACTAGTTAACAAGGAAGAACCACAATAAGGAAAACTAAGCATGACAAGAACAACTCAACAAGGAAGAAAATAACATGTAACAATAGTACCACACTGTACTGTTCAACAACAAGAAACTAGCACGAGTCCACTAATTTCAAATAAGGTAAGTCCACTAAGGCACATAACCTATAAGCTTATTTTAAGGTTGGACGATTACGGGAGAGGTACAACCAATTCAACTAAAAGTAGGCAGTGAGAAGATCACTATAACTTCAATTAAAGGAGAACATTTACAAAAAGGGATAACTACAACTTCAAATAGGGATACAGTTAGGGAGAAAGTAACATGGAAATGGAAGAGGTAACAATCTCAACTAAGGCACATATGAATCAAATATCCGTAAGAGTGAACCATGGATCAATTAATTCTAATTAAGCAGGTAAAGGTGAAACTAGTAATGAAGGAGATACAAGTACAACCACATATTCAATGAATACAAGAACCTAGGAACCCTAAAAGTCCAAATTCAACTACATAAGTCCGAGCACGTACTCGTCACCTCACGTACACGGACTAAAATGAACATAGAAGACTCAACTTCTACGAGGTAGTTCCCACACACAAGGTTAGTCAATATACTTACCTCAAGGAAGACAAAATGGTACTCTAAAATGAACTTCTAGGGTGAAAAGGCCTCCGGACGGCTCAAACTTTATAAAAATCTAGAAATTCACCCAAAACTCGACTCCTGGGCCCGCATCTCGAAACCTGACAAATTTTACAAAACCCGAACATCCATTCCAATACGAGTTCACCCATACTAAAATTATCAATTTCTGATACCATTTTGCCCCTCAAATCGGGATTTTTCATTTTAAAAGCTTTCTTCAAAAAGCAACATTTTTCTCAACTCAAAACACAATTTAAATGATAAAAATGAAGATAAAATAATGGAATATGTTAGATTCTAGGTGAAGAACACTTACCCAATCGATTTTCTTGAAAAACCCCAAAAGAAGCTCCTAGAATCGAAGTCCAAAACTAAAAATATGAAGAAAAATGGCCAACCCTCGACTTAAATGAATCTTCCAGGACTTCCGCACATGCGATAAAATTAGCCGCTTCTGCGCAACTGTAAGTGCGCATGACCAACCGTACCTGTTCACCCTCTCTCTTCTGCGCCCAAGGATTCGCTTCTCTGGTGCCGCATATGTGTTCCAATTCTCCGCATCTGTAGAGACTGCCAAGACTAGCTCCTATCGCACCTGCACCTCAATCTTCGCACCTGCGACTATCGCACCTGCGCCCAAGGTCCGCAGGTGCGATTACACCAGAACTGAGATCTCTTCAAAACCATGAAAACCACCTGAAACTCATCTAAACCACACCTGGGGCCCTCGGGACCCCGTCCAAGCGTACCAACAAGTTTCATAACCTAATACGGACCCGCTCAAGGTCTCAAATCACATCAAAGATCGACGAAACAACGAATCCACCACGAATCGAACTTATGAAATTCCAATTCTTCCAACTTCTAAAACTCGTGTCGAAACCTATCAAACCAATCCGGAATGATGTCAAATTTTGCAGACAAGTCCCAAATAACATAACATAGCTGTTCCAACTCTCGAAATCGTATTCTAACCCTGATATCACCAAAGTCAACTATGGGTCAAACTTCTCCATCCTCCAAACTTCACCTTTTACAACTTTCGTCGAAATGCCTCACATTACCCTACGGACCTCCAAATCGAAATTCGGACGCACACCTGAATTAAAAATCACCATACGAATCTGTTGAGATCACTCAAAATCCATTATGGAGCTGTTTACATAAAAGTCAAATTTCGGTCAAATTCTCACTGCTTAAGCTTTCAAACTGGAATCCTTCTTCCAATTCGACTCTGAATTATCCGATAACTAATTTCAACCACACACGCAAGTTTATACACATAATGTGAAGATGTACAAGACTTAATGCTACCGAATGGATCTTAAATTATCCAAATGACCGGCAGGGCCGTTACAACTACCCTGCATTTATATGGTGTTTCTCCATACCCTTCCTTCTCCAAAACTTCATAAAAAAATAGTAAAACACGGAATCCAACAGCAACACAATACAGTCCACAACACAGTCTGTTACAAGTGATTAACTCGAACTCACAACTACCTATCACCGTCCCGTGAGATCTTACAATTATAGAACGACTTTCCATGCAACTCCAGCAGAAAAAATGGATAAAAGAGAGAAGTAAAGTTACCTTATTTGTTGATTAACTCAACTCCTATCTTGGTTCTTCAAACTCAAGGTTTTTCTCCAAGTAGAACTTGAAAAGGAGAGAAATTCGATTAGGGTTTGTGTGTAACTTTTGGGAGGATGTTTGCAAGGGTTTAGGTCTGGTTATTGTGCCCTCTTATCAGTGTATTATATGAACAAAATAGGCCTTTAAATGGTCTCTTTGGAAGACCCGAACTGGCCCATTTTCCGACTCTCATTTAAGCAAGTAGGTGACACACCTACTTGTCACCTAGCAGCTTGTGCAATCTCGCGAAAATATGTATATCTCTCTACTCCGATGTTGTATTGACAAATGGTTTAATGTGTTAGAAAATAGACGCATAAATATTCAAATTGATGTGTTGAAAACCCTTTAATCCTAGGTTTATTGGGATACAATTACAGTTACATTTGACCTAAATTTCATTAAAACTTATGAATGTAACTTGTGATGATCTTCGCCAACTTTTGTTCCACGACCCGCTTCTCTTCAAAACATTACACACGACTAAGATAAGAAAAAAATAACTCTTAACATAACCTCATTATCATTTTTAGCACCCCAGTCTCACCCCAAAAGTACATGTTATAACATTCCCAACTTGTCGACTTTCGACGAAACTTATTTTCTTCAATTCCTTAGCTTCTGAAACTTCCAACCCTCTTTGTACTTGTTGTTCATGATCCTCAATATTTGTAACCTCCATGGTGAAATTATTAAATTACTTTATGTACTTTCAAAGATCATCTCATTTATGAGCTTATATCAATTGATTTATGACGTACTCTTACATACGAAAACATAGGGTGTAACATTTTATGGGCATTTCTAATTATCAACATTTGTTACAATTCAATATTGGGCCTCATATTGATGTTCTTTGTGTTAAGTGTTATATTGGGCCATACATCTAATGTCTTTCCTTTGTTTTTTTTACTCATGTGACTTAGCTTGGCCCAAGTTCTAGTTTGGATCTGGAGTCGTTGAAGTTTTTGATGCTCGTCCGTCGTTCGCTAGGCCCAACTCTCTTCAAGCCCAAACTAATGAGTCCAGTTTTCTTTCTTTATCATTTACATAAACATGTTGTTACTACTATGTGTACACAACACTGATGGTATTAAGTGAATATTTTCTTCTTTATTATTCTTTGAATTACTTTAGGAAACCTAGGAAAGCCTAAAAACAATAGGTAAAAAATATAAAAGAAGCACTAACTCTTAGTAGTGAATAATTTCAATTTGTTAATCATTTCTATTATTCAATTTCCATCCTTACTTGTAGTGACTATTTTTCTTTCATGAAGCCTTTTGAGAACTGAAATAGATTTGAAAGGTTAAAAATCTCGCTTTCTAAAAAATCAAAATCAAAACGTGAATTCCAAAGTCGGGCTTTTTCTACAAATTATACTAACGCTGTTGGAAAATGAAAGATCTTCAAAGGTAATAACTCTGAATAAGAGGTGCACTGAGAGGAGTTGTCTGCCCAGAAAGAGTCACATAAGGACCACGAATCCTTGAAGCACCGTGGGATACCTGGAGCGCTAAATGAAATGACATGGGAGGATGGCCTCTACAAAAAGTACCACTACCTCCAGATGAGGCACCACTAAACCCACCTGAATGACGAGGACTCTTGTCAGACCCCTGATCTCCCCCTCCCCCCCTCCCCCCCGTGCAAGACCTATCTCGACTAGCCTAGCGATATCGGTAGTTTTCTAAAAGAAATCCCACTCCCGGTCTCCTTGGCCATCTGCAACTTGATAGGCGGAGCAAGTCCCTCAATAAACCTCCTCACACTCTCTCTCTCGGTAGGAAGCACAAGAATATCATGACGGGCTAGATCCACAAAACGGGTCTCGTACTTAGTAACAATCATACTGACCTACTGGAAACGTTCGAACTGACGATAATACTCCTCTCTCAATGTGATAAGGAGGAAATTATCTAGGAATATCAAAGAGAATTGGTGCCAAGTAAGAGCAGGCGACCCAGCTGGTCTGGTCAATACATAATCCCTCCACCATTTCTTAGCGGAACCCATCCTCTAAAATGCAGCAAAATCGACGCCATTGGTCTCCACTATACAGCTATCAAGATAATCCTAGAGGTCCTTTGAAGATGCACCACTGAAGTGAATTGGAAAGAGCTTAGTAAACATGTCCAATCTCCACAAAGCCTCAGAAGACATGGGGGGTCCATCACCTGCCTGTGCCACAACAACTGACTGAACTACCCAACTGATGGGGCTACTGGAGTCTGATACTGGGGAGCCATCTGCTCCGGAGTCTGAGTAGCGGGAGTCTGTTCTCCTCCCCCAACCTGAGAAATGGCTGGTGCCATAGGAAATGTACCAGCCTGAACCACACTCTCCATAAGGCACACCAAATGAACTAGAGCATCCTAAAGCACTAGGGTGGCGATGAACCCCTCCAGGACATGAGCTTGTCCAACAAGCACAGTGATGGAACCTCCTCATCAAACTCCTGAGGCTCCACTGTTGGTGTTGTTGCTCGAGCTCTGGTCTAAACTCCGCCCCTACCTCGGCCTCTGGCGCGGCCTTGACCTTTGCCCTTCGTAGGAGCTTTCGCCGGGGGCTTCGGCTGTTGTCCAGCTGAAGACATAGCACGTGTTCTCCCCGTTTGCAGAAAGGACAACAATAGAAGAGTTCATTCAACAATGATAGAATAAAATCACACGACAGAGAATAAAGAAGTGAAGTTGTTCCTAAACTTCATAGCCTCTGGAAGATAAGTACAACCATCTCCGCACCGATCCTCCAGACTCTACTAAGCCTGCTTGTGAATTGTGAGACCTAGGAAACCTAGTGCTCTGATACCAACTTGTCACGGCCCAGAATTCCCACTTCGGGACCGTTATGGTGCCTAACATTTCACTTGTTAGGCAAGCTAATGTTAGAGAACCGTTAAGCCAACTTATTATTAAATTTCTATAAATAAAGTCAATTAAGCCAAAATGAAATAAAATCGAGTGCGGAATAATATAAATACCCATAATATTTACTATAATTCAGATATGGAGTCACAATTCACGAGCTTCTAGTATTTTCTCCGGAGTCTGTGAGTAGCGGGAGTCTGTTCTCCTCCCCCAACCTGAGAAATGGCTGGTGCCATAGGAAATGTACCAGCCTGAACCACACTCTCC
This sequence comes from Nicotiana knightiana, assembly GCA_005239525.1. Taxonomy (NCBI): domain Eukaryota; kingdom Viridiplantae; phylum Streptophyta; class Magnoliopsida; order Solanales; family Solanaceae; genus Nicotiana; species Nicotiana knightiana. Next base: position 17,597 of record ML409149.1, on the reverse strand, counting down.
ATAAGGCCCACCAAATGAACTAGAGCATCCTGAAGCACTAGGGTGGGGATGAACCCCTCCAGGACATGAGCTTGTCCAACAAGCACAGTTTGGGATGGAACCTCCTCATCAAACTCCTGAGGCTCCACTGTTGGTGTTGCTGCTCGAGCTCTGGTCTAAACTCCGCCCCTGCCTCGGCCTCTGGCGCGGCCTTGACCTTTGCCCTTCGTAGGAGCTTTCGCCGGGGGCTTCGGCTGTTGTCCAGCTGAAGACATAGCACGTGTTCTCCCCGTTTGCAGAAAGGACAACAATAGAAGAGTTCATTCAACAATGATAGAATAAAATCACACGACAGAGAATAAAGAAGTGAAGTTGTTCCTAAACTTCATAGCCTCTGGAAGATAAGTACAACCATCTCCGCACCGATCCTCCAGACTCTACTAAGCCTGCTTGTGAATTGTGAGACCTAGGAAACCTAGTGCTCTGATACCAACTTGTCACGGCCCAGAATTCCCACTTCGGGACCGTTATGGTGCCTAACATTTCACTTGTTAGGCAAGCTAATGTTAGAGAACCGTTAAGCCAACTTATTATTAAATTTCTATAAATAAAGTCAATTAAGCCAAAATGAAATAAAATCGAGTGCGGAATAATATAAATACCCATAATATTTACTATAATTCAGATATGGAGTCACAATTCACGAGCTTCTAGTATTTTCTCCGGAGTCTGTGAGTAGCGGGAGTCTGTTCTCCTCCCCCAACCTGAGAAATGGCTGGTGCCATAGGAAATGTACCAGCCTGAACCACACTCTCCATAAGGCACACCAAATGAACTAGAGCATCCTAAAGCACTAGGGTGGCGATGAACCCCTCCAGGACATGAGCTTGTCCAACAAGCACAGTGATGGAACCTCCTCATCAAACTCCTGAGGCTCCACTGTTGGTGTTGTTGCTCGAGCTCTGGTCTAAACTCCGCCCCTACCTCGGCCTCTGGCGCGGCCTTGACCTTTGCCCTTCGTAGGAGCTTTCGCCGGGGGCTTCGGCTGTTGTCCAGCTGAAGACATAGCACGTGTTCTCCCCGTTTGCAGAAAGGACAACAATAGAAGAGTTCATTCAACAATGATAGAATAAAATCACACGACAGAGAATAAAGAAGTGAAGTTGTTCCTAAACATCATAGCCTCTGGAAGATAAGTACAATCATCTTCGCACCGATCCTCCAGACTCTACTAAGCCTGCTTATGAATTGTGAGACCTAGGAAACCTAGTGCTCTGATACCAACTTGTCACGGCCCAGAATTCCCACCTTCGGGACCGTTATGGTGCCTAACATTTCACTTGTTAGGCAAGCTAATGTTAGAGAACCGTTAAGCCAACTTATTATTAAATTTCTATAAATAAAGTCAATTAAGCCAAAATGAAATAAAATCGAGTGCGGAATAATATAAATACCCATAATATTTACTATAATTCGGATATGGAGTCACAATTCACGAGCTTCTAGTATTTTCTACAAACAGAGTCTGAAAGAAATACAACTGTTTTGAACGAAAAGAAAAAATAAAAATAGGGGAAAATAGAAGGGGACTTCAAGGTCTGCGGATGCCAGCAGATCTACCTTGAGTCTCCAACGAGAAAATTCGAGCTACTACACCTCTCGATCAGCTGTGACCGATGCCAAAATCTGCACACGAAATGCCGAGTGTAGTATGAGTACAGCTGACCCCATGTACTCTGTAAGTGCCAAGCCTAACCTTGATGAAGTAGTGACGAGGCTAAGGCGGGTCACTCACACTACAACCTGTACGCAGTATATAATAAAGACCGAAAAGTAAATACCGAACGAAATAAGGCACTCAATTGAAAATAATATCTACAACCTAAAGAGATAAGCCAGTGACGTTCAGAATTACCAAATCCGTAGAGTTCAGATAGATGTACAGTAAAACCAACACAACTCAAGGAAATAGAAACACATAGGTTGTTGTGGCCCGCAACTCGATACCACCGTACAACACAGAATCCTCCCTTATTTTACCATAACAACATCAACAACAATAAATAATATGTATATATATTGTGGCGCGCAACCCGATCCCACCATATCATAATATCAGTATCATAATTCACCCTTATTTCACTGAAACAATCCACCCTTAATCCACCTGTTGCGGAGTGCAACCCGATCCCACCGTATAGTACAAATTCACCCTTATTTCACCGTATCAATCCACCCTTATTTCACATGTTGGGGCATGCAACCCAATCCCACCATATCAATACCAAATACTCAATGTGCACATTAAAATTAACAATTCAAATCACGAAAGGCCTTCACGATCAATAAATACCAAACTGAGCCAAAAAAGAAAACCTTGTACAACATGGGAATCTACATAAGTGCAAACTTTGTATTTTCCTTATGGAACGACTGAGCTTGTGTCCAGTAATTAACAATTAGAAGGTGCAAATAAACAAACTTAAACAAATAGAAGGAAATCATGAAACTATGAAAAGATCTAACATCATTAACATGAGAAGACATTGATTAACAGGTAGCAGTTAAGCATCGAAAAAAATTAGAGCATATAACAGTTAAGACAGGGAAAGAGATAATTAAAGAAAAGCAAAAAATCAGGGAAAACAGATAATTTGGCGGTGCATAAGCACTCGTCACCTTGCATATACGCTGCTCACATGAAATTCACATAGAACATAGTCTGAGGGTTCCTAATTCCCTCAAGTCAAGGTTAACCACGACACTTACCTTGCTCAAAGTATCGCTCAATTCTCAACAACAACTTTTCCTTCAAAACAAGCCTCCGAACCAACAATATATAGCAAATTATCAACCAAACGATTCAAATTAAGCTTTAGGAACTACCCACGATTGCAAAGGATTCAATTTAGGTCATTATTGAAAAAGTCAACAAAAGTCAACTCCTAGGATCGCTTGGTCAAAAATCAAAATTCAGACCAAAACCTTATTACTCATTCACCCTCGAGCCCGGTTATGTAATATTTGTGGGAATCCGACCTCAATTTGAGGTCTAAATCCCAATTTACAAAAATACCTAATTCTACCCAAACCCCCTAATTTTCACCATGAAAATACTAGATTTTAGGTTGAAATATTAGGAAATGTAGTGAAATATTGAAAGAAAATGGATTAGAATCACTTACCAATGATTGGGGAAGAAGAGTTCTTTGGAAAATAGCCTATAGGGTTTTCTTGGTTTGAAAATTTGAAGAATGAACAAAAATCCCGTCTAACTCCCATTTTGATCCGAGGCCTGCATCAGAACTGAAGCACACCAACAATTTTTCCAAGTCCAGCTTCACTCTGTAGCCTATCCGAAAGTCATCCGATCCCTCAGGCTTCTAAACCAAATATGCACACAAGTCTAAAAACATCATACAAACTTGCTCGCGCGATCAAATCGCCAAAATAACACATAGAAGTATGAATTTAGCATCAAATCAAAGGGAATTTTCAAGAAAACACATGAACTTCTAATTTCATAACTAGATGTCCGAATAACGTCAATCCAACTCTGCTTCTCACCAAAATTGGTAGACTAGTCATAAATATAATAACAGACCTATACCGGGTTCTGGAACCAAAATACGGACCCGATATCAATAAAGTCAAACATTGGTAAACCTTTCGAAGTCATTAAGCTTTTAAAATTTCAAATTTCAACAAAGTGTGATAACTCGGGCTAGGGACTTTCGAATTCGATTTCGGGCATGCGCCCAAGTCCCAAATTACGATACAGACCCACCGAGACCATCAAAACACGAATTTGGGTCTGTTCGCCCAAAATGTTGATCAAAGTTATCTCTGATGGATTTTAAGATAAAAATTTCGTATTTTCTCAGTTTTTAACATAAAAACTTTCCGAAAAAAGCACATGGAATGCACACGTGAATCGAGGAGGGCTAATATGAGATATTTAAGGCTTCAAAGTGCAGGATTAGGTTCTAAAACATAAGATGGCCCATCGGCTTATCACACAAATGATGTAAAATTTCTTTATATTAGGATTGTGTTCTTATTCTTAGTCGCACGTGGCCTATATTTCCATTCTTTGCGATAGTTGTATTTAAATTAGCATTCTTATTCTATTATTTATTTTATGATTTCCAATTTAGATAGAGGTTATATGTTAGTTGGTTTACCTAGTAGGTTGGGTTAGGCGCTATCACGACTTGGTGATATTTTGGATCGTGACAAGTTTCTATCAGCGCTCTAAGTCATAGTTTCTACGAGTCAGGGGAAAGCATCTAGTATAGCCTTTTGGATGGGTATGATGACGCCCATACTTATCTTCGATAGGCTACAAGGCATCTAGGAAACTTCTCTTTCTTTCTCATCCTTATCGTCCGACTTTGATTCAACTTGAGGCCTAAATCTTAAGTTTGTTTCTCTTCGATCCATATGCGATGTCTTGAAGGAAAGTCAAGAGAAAACTTAAGAAGTTGGTCAGTTTAGCAGTGGCTTGGATCAACATGGTAAAATAAATGATCGGTTCCTTTGATATGATAGAGCTTTACAAGTGTTTTGTGGCAATACTTTTGGGTTTGGCAGTCTATGTAACTTAGTTGATTTAGAGGGATTCAGATCTAATGGCTTAGTTATGTGAAATTGAGTTTTGAAGAGGTTAAAATAGGTTTGACCACGACTTGAGGCTGATGTGTTTTATGGGTATATGTTGTATGTTATGGTTCTCTCCTGAATTGAGTTAAGTGGAAGTTTTTTGGTTCGTGAAGTGTTTATGAGGAGTACTATCCTACTTGTGATTTAGAATTGGTAACGGGATTCTCGTATTTTCAGATAATAGCATGTTAGATGGGGTGAACTGTATGGGATTGGGACTAAATGATCAAGATTGCAGTTCTATAAAGATCATGAGTTCTATACTACATGCGATATTTTAGATTTTTATGAAACTATATTGTATTGCTTTAGAAGGGTTGTAGAAGACGCTTTGTGAATTAATTTGCGGATGCTTGACTAGTGCTATAGAAATCCCGTGGTTGATGACTATTGAGGTTCATGTTTCCTACTTGATGTGGAATATTTATGGAAGTATTTCTCATGAGGTGATTTTGTATGCATAATGTGACAATAATTTTAAAGTCAGATATCAAATGCGGAGATTCTCGTATTCTTGAGGTATAGAGATTAGATTCTCTAAGAGGTAGATTATCCTTTTGGTTGCAGATCGTCAAAATGTGTTAAAAGATAGAAAAATGATTGTATATGTTATGGATAGATCAATGTGGACCTTTGGAAGACTATTTACCTATTTCAGAATGGATAGAATCAGCATGGGCCCATTGGTAGGCCTAATAAGAATGTGTACTCTCTATTGATTTGGAATTGTTTGCTCAGCACATCAGTTGATGTGGGTGTGTTATCGGGTATAATTTATCTTATTCAGGACATACTATGTATCATGTGTTACTTTTTAAAGTAATGATGGGTGGTGAGACTACGTGATTATCCACAAACATGTTGTGATCCTATTTAGGTCTTGCGACGCCGTATGCGCGAGGTGACTTTTTAGATATTAATTTGCTGATTGTACCTTAGTCGTGCATACCTTTAGCCGTGGTGTATTATTCTATTCGTCTCCCCATGGCTATGGTTCTGTAATATATGTGCTTGTCATTAATACACATGTATCTAATGAATACTAGATGTTTGGGTCAATGAGTATTTCCATGTGGATTGTTATGTTTGGATATGATTCCTTATGCATTTTTTGTGTGTTTTCTTTCTCCCTTGTGGGATAGATTCGTAGCATTGTGATTTTGTGGTTGTATCTATTAGACTTGTTGGATAGTTTTTATTTGGTTCTATTTTCATTATTGGTCATATTGGAGTTGTCGCTTGTTTGGTGCACAGATTCCGTCACATGTGGTTCTAGGTGGCATTTGGTGTGGCCTATCGGTTAAGCAACTTATACTGGGTAAGACAAAATTTTGAATTTGGTTCTAAGGATTATAAGTGTCACGACCCAAAATCCATCTAGTCGTGATGGCACATAACCCAACCTGCTGGATAAGACAAATAATATATAACACAACTCGAACGAAAAATCATCAATAACTAATAAATAGGTTGCGAGAAATCAATACAACTATCCCAAGGGCTGATAGTACAAGTATGAGCCACTAAGATTGTGAATAAGAATTCAACGCGGATTTGATGAAAGATTACGCTATCTGTTTGAAATTTACCTAAACAGTAATATAAGTCCTAAACTATCATTAATAAGGTGGTAGCTTACAACTGGAATGGTGGTACATCAACAATGCCAGCCTTCCAAAATCTGCACGCAAGATACAGAAGTTTAGTATGAGTACAACTAACCACATATACTCAGTAAGTATCAAGACTAACTTCAACGAAGTAGTGACGATGTTTAGTAAAAATAATCACTTTACATAATCTGTGCAACTCAATAGCATATACAATAATAGATAAATATCCAACTAAAACAACTGTAAAATAATGGATATCAGTAATAAGATGCACAACTCCAAAAGAAGGTAATAAACATGCTTTTCAAATAACCAGATCAAAAGCATATACCAGGCACCAAATCCGCGTGTCAACAACTTGTATGCTAAGCAACTTAACTCAAGTTCTTTTTACATGATCACAAAGGGACAATGTATGATAAGGACCCCTTTTTCTCAATATTTTTCAATGGCTTTTATACAAATGCTCTAACATGAGACAAAATATCAATGCATGATAAAGTCTCAACAAATATATCAAACTCGACACTCTCCAAGTGCCCAACAATTCGTTAGCAAGTCCCCTGCTTATGAAACATGCATGAATGTATGTATGTCAATGATAGGTATGAATGTGTCTACACAAGTCTAGGATGTCAATGCATGCTCATGACTCGATCCACTCCACTGAATCAACACTAATACACGCACACTCACACCCTTCACACACTATGCTCACATGGCCCGAAGTAACATTAGTAATCACCTAACTCTGTAGGGACATATCTATATCTAACCGCCATTGCAGCATGCCACCTGATCAAAACACAATACCGTCGCGGTGTGCAACCCGATCCAAACATAATACCATTGCAGCATGCAATCCGATCCGAACATAATAACATTGCAGCGTGCAACCTAATCCAAACATAATACCATTGCAACGATAATAGCATAATAACTCACACTGGCAACTCACGTGCCATAACAACTCAATCCTATCACAAGTCTCAATGTGTCAAAGTACCTCATAGTATCAAAATCATATTAACTCGCACGACATGTGCCATCGTGCCCTAACTCTTCTCATAACACTGTATTTGTATGTATGTATATATGCATGTACGTGTGGGATAATACATGAATAGTGCACAAGGACATAAAGAGTATATATGTGAATGTATATTCATGAAAGTAAGGTATGACTAAGGCTAAATCAATTCGCTCAACATATCCAGAATGAATCTTCATGTCCAAATAAAAAATCATAAGCCTATACAAGATCCCTAGCATGAATAAGGATGCCCGTGTAGTCATACAACAGTCAAAATATGTCATGATTAGAGTAAATAACGTGTCAAAATACCTAGTCATGATCAACAAAGATCATCGAGTCTAAACATATATGCTTGCATGATTAAGAGTGCTCATGCAATCGTACCAATAATTTAAGGCGTATCACAAGAATAACATGTTTTCATGCACGCTCATAAGATAACATGTGACTGCAGCCAAATCGAGTATATCAACAAATCTCAAGAATAGCTCATCGCCTCAAATAACAAGTCACAAGTTGAAACATAATCTCTAAGCATGAGTAATTGTGCCATGAAGTCATAAAGATCAATGAAGCATTAGTCAAGAAGGACACATTTCCATTTAGGGCATAACAAAGTATCTAATCTACCCCATAACATGGTACAAACTTGGTATCCGCATATACGCTCGTCACCTTGCATATACGTCAACCCTAAAATACATAGCACATATGAAATAATTCTATTTTAGAAAATATTCCTCATGTCGATATTAAGCAAGATACTTACCTTTTGGAAACTAAACCAATCTTCTAAAATCGTCTTTCCTTTAGAAATCACCTCCAATCGGCTCAAATCAAGCCAAATAATACTCAATAAGGTCAAATGAAGCTATATAAATTAACTTGATGATAAAAGTGAGCTACAATCACTTACCCTGAAAGTGGTTGGTTAATGACATAGGTCAAAACCCCTTAAAATTGAGCTTCCATGCTCAAAAATTGAAGAAAAATACCAAAACCACAAAATGAGCTCTCTTTATAGTTAAAGAACCATCGGCCAGTAAATATGCACTATCGTGTCGCCTCGTGCGTCACCCCTTGCGTCGCGGTAGTGCTATTGTGAGAAAGCACAGGAGAAAATATTATTGATTAATATTCTATGTTACAATAAGCCCTATTTATATGTATACATAACACATAACCTACTTCTATTACATAATGGACTAGGACTAATTACATACATTCACATAACTATTCTATCAGTCCCCCTCAAGCTGGTGCATATATATCATATGTACCGAGCTTGTTACATATGTAGTTAATACAAGGACCAGTGAGGGACTTGGTGAAAATATCTGCAAGCTGATCGTTCGACTTCACAAACTTTGTAGCAATATCTCCCAAGAGTATCTTTTCTCTAACAAAGTGATAGTCAATCTCATTGTGTTTAGTTCTCTCATGGAACACTGGATTTTACACAATATGAAGAGCATCTTGATTATCACACACAAGTCCCATCTGACTAATATCACCAAAAATACTTGAGCAACTGTTTGATCCAAATTAGCTCACATGTCGCCATAGCCATAGCTCGATATTCTGCTTCTGCACTAGACCGAGCAACCACATTCTATTTTTTTTCTTCCAAGACACCAAATTTCCTCCTACTAAGACACATATCCAGACGTAGAACGTCTATCAAAAGGTGATCCTGCCCAGTCAGCATCTGAGTATCCAACGATTTGCTCATAGCATCGATCCTCAAACAAAGCCTTTTCCTGGAGCCGATTTTATATACCGAAGAATGCAGACAACTACATCCCAATGACCGTCACATGCAGAATCCATGAACTGACTCAGAACACTCATCGAAAAGGAAAGGTCAGTTCTAGTCACTGTGAGGTAATTTATTTACCAACCAACCGCCTATATCTTGCAGGATAGCTAAGAGGCTCCCCCATTCCTAGTAGATGTTTAGAATTCGAATCCATCAGAGTGTCAACATGTCTACAACCTGTCAATCCCGTCTCTTCAAGAATATCTAAGGCATACTTCTGTTGTGAGACCACAATACCTAAGCTAGACTGAGTGACCTCAATACCTAGAAAAGACTTTAATCTTCCCAGATTCTTAGTCTGAAAGTGCTGAAAGAGATGTTGCTTCAACTTACTATTACCATCCTGATCATTGACGATAATAACAATATCGTCAACATAAACGACTAGATAAATATAGAGATTTGAAGTAGAATGTCGATAAAATACAGAGTGATCAGCTTCACCGCGGTCATGCCAAACTCCTGAATAACTGTGCTGAACTTACGAAACTAGGCTCGAGGAGATTGCTTTAGACAATAGAGGGACCAACACAACTGGCATACAAGGCCACTAGACTCCCCCTGAGCAAAAAAACCAGGTGGTTTCTCCATACAAAACTCATCCTCAAGGTCACCATGAAGAAAATTATTCTTAATGTCTGACTGATAGAGAGGCCAATGGCGAACAATAGCCATGGATAGAAAAAGGCGGACTAATGCTATTTTAGCCACATGAGAGAAAGCATCAGTGTAATCGAGTCCAAATATCTGAGTATACCCTTTGGCAACAAGGAGAGCCTTAAATCGATCAACTTGGCCATCTGGACCAACTTTGACTGCATACACCCAACGACAACGAACAGCCGATTTCCCTGAAGGAAGAGGAACAAGCTCCCAAGTACAACTCATATGTAAAGCAGACATCTCGTCAATCATAGCCTGTCGCCACCCGAGATGAGATAGTGCTTCACCCGAGGACTTAGGGATGGAAGCATAGGACAAAGATGAAAGAAATGCGCAATGGGATGATGACAAACGATGTTAACTTAAACTGACATAGTGGGGATTAGGATTAAGTGTAGACCGTATACCTTTTGTAGTACAATCGGTTGATTAAGAGGAGACAAGTCCGGAGTATTAGCAGGGTCAGGTGCAGGACGTGAATCAGATGGGCCTGATGTTGGGTGCGCACAGCGATGATAAGTTAGGAGTGGTAGAGATGTAGAAGGTTGAACTGGACTAGGTGGTGGCACTAAAGCTATAGTTGGTAGAACTTTTCTAGGTGGTGGCACTGGAGCTATAGGTGGTGGAGCTGAAACTGGAGATGTAGGTGGTAGAGCTGCAACTGGAGCTATGGAGGAAGATGAATGGGAGATAGTGATTGAATCTCCAAAAGACAGAACTGGTAGCACCTCAGAAATATCTAAGTGATTAACTGGACATGTGAAGTATGATTGGGTTTCAAAGAAGGTAACATCAACAAACATAAGAAACCACTGGAGTTCAGGAGAATAACATCGATATCCCTTTTGTGTTCTCGAGTAACCCAAAAATATGCACTTAAGAGCACGAGGAGCTAACTTATCTTTTCCTAGAGTAATGTCATGAACAAAACATGTACTCCCAAAGACACGAGGTGGAAGAGAGAACAAAGGTAAGTGGGGAAACAAGACAGAGAATGGAACTTGATTCTTGATAGGTGAAAGTGGCATACGATTTATAAGATATCAAGATATAAGAACTGCATCCCCCCAAAATGCAGCGAAACATGAGATTGTATGAGTAGGGTACGAGTAGTTTCAATAAGATGTCTATTCTTTCTTTCAGCTACCCCATTTGTTGAGATATGTACGGACAAGATGTTTGATGAATAATCGCATGGTTGTTCATAAGCTACTTAAATGGGGAAGACAAATGCTCTAGGGCATTATCAGTACGAAATGTGCGGATAGAAACCCCAAATTAATTTTGAATTTCAGCGTGGAAGGTCTGGAAAATAGAAAACAACTTAGATCAATTTTTCATCAAAAATATCCAAGTGCACCTGGAATAATCATCAATGAAACTGACAAAGTAGCGGAATCCCAAGGTAGAACTGACCCGACTAGGACCTCAAACATCTGAATGGACTAAAGTAAAAGGTGACTCTGCTCGATTATCAAGATGTCGCGGGAAATAGGAGCGGGTATGCTTACCGAGCTGACATGACTCACATTCTAGAGTGGACAAGTGAGATAAGCCAGGTACCATTTTCTGAAGTTTTGACAAACTGGGATGTCCCAATCGTTTAAGTAATAAATCTGGTGAATCATTAACAGGACACGTTATTGAAGGAAGACAAGATGCGAGTCCATGTAATTTTGCATGTATAAGGTAATAAAGTCCATCTGATTCACATCTGGTACCAATGATTCGCCCCGTACTGCGTTCCTATATTAAAACAAGGTCATCTAGAAATAAAGCAGCAGATTTGAGTGATTTGGCTAAGCGACTAACAACTATGATATTAAAAGCAGTACCAGGAACATAAAGAACTGAGCATAAAGGTAAGGAAGGAAGTGGACTTGCTTGACCTATTGAAGTTTCCATGGCTTGAGAGTCATTGGCCATTGTGACTGTTGGGAGAGATTGAGAATATGAAATACTAGTGAAAAGAGATTTTTTACCAGAAACATGATCAGATGCACCTGAATCAATGAGTCAAGCTCATAGGTTGAATATTGGGAGACACACGTCACGTACTATCTTTTGGAACAACAGAGGCTAATCCTGAAGATGTCTGTTTACCTGCTTTGTACTGAAGGAACTCAATATAATCTGGTAACAAAACCATCTGGATTGGATTCAATAAATTGGATCCAACGGATTGTGAGTTAAAGGCTTCTGATACGAATGTCATTATACTGTTACGTCGGATAATATAAAAGTGGTCAGAATTTGATTTAAACTTGAATGAAAAGACTCGAAATAACCTCCAGAGTAATCTGTCCAAAAGAGGTTTTATCAGAAAAATCACTATAGCTGCCTGAAGGTCAATGTAGTTGCCGAAAAATCTCAAAGTGATTGGAATAAAAAGAAAAAGGTATGGGTAGGCTCAAAATTGCTGTGCGACCAGGCTGTCTTGAAGAAGCTCGACCAAAAATGGTCGGAAGAAGCCTCACACGCAGGCGCATGACGTCGAAGACTCACCGAAAAATATTTGCCCGGCGACGTGTGAGTGCACGTGGGAGGGGTTATGCCACAGAAATTTTAACGGGTTGCTCTTCGGAAGCTGATCTACCTCATGGTGGTGTTGGTTTTTGCACAACACCGACAGATATGGACTTTTTCGGCGGACAATGCTGTTTTGCCGGAAAAAAAAGTTTTCTTTTTCCTTCCCAGAGGCGCTAGAATTTATGCACAACGATAAATATCTAACGATAACTCTGATACCATGTGAGAAAGAATGGGAGAAAATATTATTGATTAATATTCTATGTTACAATAAGCCCTATTTCTATGTATACATAACACATACCCTACTCCTATTACATAAGAGACTAGGACTAATTACATACATTCACATAGATATTTTAACAGCTATAAGCTGCAACACTCTACTAACCAAAAATTACTCTGTCGCCTTTCAGTAAAACAACCATAACTTCGTGCTTAGATATCAACAATTTGAACCCCAAAAATGTAATGATCCAGCCGACCGTTTTGAAAATTTAAGTCCCGTTCAGCAGCATAAGGCCTTTATCATCTTAGTATAATATGTATTGACTTGTGTGCATGGTCGTGTTCAGTTACCAGATGATTCGGAGTCAAATCGGAAGAAGGATTCTAGTTTTGGAAGCTTAAGCGGTAAGAGTTGACCAGAATTTGACATTTGTGTAAATGACTTCAGAATGGGTTTTGCATTATTTCAATAGCTTCGTATGGTGATTTTGGTCTTAGGCGTGCGCCTGGATTTGGATTCGGAAGTTAGTTGGGTAATTTGAAGCATTTCGACGAAAGTTGGAAAAGTTGAAGTTTTGGAAGGTTGAGAGGTTTGACCAAGAGTTGACTTTGGTGATCTTGGGGTCGGAATGCAATTTGGAGAGTTGTAACAACTCTTTATGTCATTTGGGACCTGCCTGCAAAATTTGACGTCATTTTGAGTTGATTTGATAGGTTTCGGCGCGGGTTTTAGAAGTTGGAAGATTTGAAAGTTCATACGTTCGATTCATGGTGCGATTCATAGTTTCGACGTTGTTTGATGTGATTTGAGACGTCGAGCGAGTCCGTGTTAGGTTACAAAACTTGTTGGTGTGTTCGGGGTCGTGGGGGCCTTGGGTGACTTTCGGATGGGCTACGAGCCATTTCTTCAAATTTTAGAACTGCTGATTCTGCCATCTAGTTTCCTTCATCGTGTTTGCGTCAATTCCTCCGTGTTCGCATAGTGTAATTTTGGAGGAAGGGCATTTTCTCTTCGAGTTCTCATTCTTCCGTCTTTGATCGCTTAGTTGTTCTTCTCCCTTCAATGAGTTCGCGTTCGGCTGTACACGTTCGCGTTGCACAACCCCCGGCTGGTCGCCTTTCGCGATCACAGTCTCCCTTTCGCGGTCGCGTAGTGCAGCCTTTGGGCGCCAAAAGATTTTCCTCTTCACGATCACACTCTTCTTTTCGCGATCGGGTATAATTAATTTGAGCAATGGTCATTTCCTCTTCATGATCGCAACTGAAATTCCGCGATCGCGATCCATTAATACCTGGGTAGTATTAAACTTTTCAAAAAAGAGGGTTAGCCATTTTTATCAAAACTTGAGATAGAGAGCTCGAATTTAGATGAGATTTTGAGGGTTTTTCAGAGACATCGATTGGTTAATGAATCTTCACTTGGTTTTTTGTTATATCCCACTAATTTGTCATTTAATTCCATCCTTTAATTTCAGATTTGGGTTGAAAATTTTGGGAAAAATGGGAGAAGTTCTTTAACTAAGTTTTTGAGTTTTGATTGGGATTTTGATATCGGATTTGGATAATTTTTATACGAGTGAACTCGTGAGTGAATGAGTGTTCATTTTTCAAGACGTGGGCCCAGTCGACTTTTTTAGACGATTTTCTAATTTCTTGTTTAAGCCTTGATTTCATTAATTAGACTAGTTTCTTCTAGCTATATTTATGGTATGTGATTGCTTTTCGGTAGATTTGAGCGACTCAGAGTCGGATAATCATGGTAAAGGCATTGTTACTCATTGATTGAACTTGGTCCGAGGTAAGTATCTTGCCTAACCTTATGTGAGGGAACTACCCCTTAGGATTTGAGTCTTCTATGCTAATAATATCTTGTAAAGTCCGTGTACGCGAGGTGACGATTACGTGCTCGGGTTTATTTGTGGAAAGTTGTCCTTTTAGGGTTCTTAGGTCCTTATATTCGCTGAGTATAAAGTTATTTTGTTATGATTAAGTTTTCTTAATTTCTAGTTTCACCTGTACCTGCTTAAATTGGAATTAATTGCGTCATGATCCACTTTTATTGCCTATTTGACTCTTATATGATTTAAATGAAGATTGTTACCTCTCTTATTGTTGTGCTATTTTTTCCTAACTGCTTATATTTATTTGAAATTATTATTATCTCTTATGTAATTGTTTATCCTTAATTGAGATCATGAACTGTACTTTGTGGGATCGTGGTTACATATTATTTTCTCCCTTGTTGAGCTATTCTTATTATGACTAGCATTCTGTATTGTGGTTATTTCTTGTGAACTAGTTCTACCATTTCATTGTGATCGAGAGTTCTTGAGTTGATTTACTTGTTGTACCCTTGTATTATTGTCATTGTTTCTATTGTACTTGTTGGTGTGATGCACGAGGTTTCTACCGTGCGGTTGTTGTTGTGATGCATGAGGTTTCTGGCGTGCGGTTATTGTTGTGATGCACGAGGTTTCTGCTGTGCGGGTGTTATTGTGTTGCACAAGGTTTCTGTCGTGCTATTGTTACTATTGATGTTTGCACATGCGACATGACAAGTCAGGCTATATATGTGGGTTGCGCATGTGGCGAGATAAGGTGAGAATATTATTATGCACGTGTAGTGAGACAAGGCGAACATTTACTTTATTATTGCACATGTGGCAAGACAAGGTGGGCTATGTCAGGGATTGATTTGTGATGACTTGTGAAGGACTGGGGGAATTCTTGTTGTGGATATTTGTGTAGTGGTGAACTTACCTGTGTGAGTTTTATCGTTGAAAATTGTGGGAAACATTTTACGTGCTGTCCATTTTCTTTAAACTTACTAGCTGGCATGAACTATGTTAGAACACTTGCAGAAGCATACACGTAGTTAATCACTCCTATCGATTAAGAGGATGGATCTTGATATTGTTGAGTATTGATACATACCCTCATCTGGTTCTTTGGTGTAACGACCCAGCCGGTCGTTACGAGAGTTTAGCCACGTTTCCCCCATTTCTGCTTCATTATATGTGGTTCAACTTCATTACGTTGTGTTAGATTGGTTGGCTTGGGTTCGGAGCGATTTTTGGAGAGAAATGAGACACCTAGTCTCTTATCTTGGTTCAACAGTGGAAAAGTCAACCAAAAGTTGACTTATTGGTAAAAAACCTCAGAATGCCGATTTTATGGTTCAGATAGCTTCATTGGGTTATTTGGAACTCAGGAGTGTGTTCGGAATGTGGTTTTGATGTCCGGTGTAGTATTTGGATTGAATTGGCAAAAATTAGTTTTTGGCAATTTCTGGTCGGTAGGGGAAAATAGGCTATCGGGGTCGGAATGGAATTTCGACAGTTGGATCAGGTTCGTAATGTCATTTTGGATTTGTGTGCAAAATTTCAGGTCAATCTGATGTTATTTGGTTGGTTTTGGCATCATTGGCGAAATATTTAGAAGTTTCAAAGTTCATAGGCTTGAATTTGATGTGATTTTGGTATTTTTGTGTTGCTTTTGGTGTTTCGAAGGCTTGACTAAGTTTGAATGATGTTATGGGATATGTTGGTAGGTTTGGTTGAGGTCTCGGGGGCCTCGAGTGTATTTCGGATGCTTAAACGGGCACTTTCGATCTTTGTGAGATTGCTGGTTTTCTGCTGTTATGGCAGCAGTGATTTCTTCACTGCGATCATGTGGATTCATCCGCGATCGCATAGAGTAAAATATTGGGGAATACAATTTGTTCTATGCGATCGCGTAATAAGGATTGCGATCACATAGGTTGGGCAGGTGAAGCAGTGCGGTCGCGTGGCCCTTTGTGCGATCGCATAAGGTATTCTGAGGCGCGTGTATGGGATGGATTTTGAGCTATGCGAATGCGTGTGTTGGTATGCGAACGCGTAGGGTTATCTGGTCTGTGCATCGTGATCACGTGGTTGGAGTCGCGATCGCAGTGAAGGAAATATTAGAGCTGGGCAGAATGTTTTAAATAGCCCTTTCTTCGAATTTTTCTCAAGTTTTACTCCATTGATGAACGGGTTTGGAGCTATTTGAGAGGGTTTGAAGAGGAAATCAAAGGGAACCACTTGGAGATTCGGAGCTTTTGGGAGCCAATTCGAGGGGCAAGAGTATTGCGGAGTAGCTTTTGGGCTGTTTTGAGGTAAGTAACGATTGTAACTCTAAACCTGAGGGTATGACACCCCGTTATTTGATATTGCTTTGGTAAATGAGGTGACGCACATGCTAGGTGATGAGCGTGGGGGCGTGCACTGATAGGGATTGTGACTTTGTCCATCCCGTAGCGACTATTTAGCCGCGTATTCAATTTGAAACCTTGCGACATCCTGTCTTTCAGAAGTTTATACTTGTTTATAGGTTGTGATCCATGTTTGGGGCCTTGTGCCGACCTGTTTAGACCCTCAGTGGTATTTTTACACAATTCTCACACCATCCTGATAGAACATCTGTGAACTCAGTCATGTTTACCACTTATTGTTATTTTCACTATTATCACACTGTTTTGACACTCTGAGAAGTATTTTGGGTTGGGTCCCGTGAGTTGAGATGAATTGCCCGAGTGGCTTGTGAGGATAGTTATGGATCGGGCTACATGCCACAACAATATATATGTAATGAGGCCGAGAGACAAGTATGTGAAGATAGTTATGGATCGGGCTGCACGACGCAGCAATATATATGTAACGAGGCCGACAGCCGAGTATGTGAGGATAGTTATGGATCGGCTGCACATCGCAGCAATAGATACGTTATATATTACATATGGATCGGGCTACATGCTGCAACAATATAGATTATATATTATGTATAGATCGGGCTGCACGCCGCAGTAATATATGTTATATATATATATGGATCGGGCTGCACACCACAACAATATATGTATTGGATCAGGCTGCACGCCGCAACAATATAGCGCTTTGGCTGAAGGAGTCCCTCCAGGAGTCTGTACACCCCCAGTGAGCACATGCGACTATTATATGGATCGGG
Organism: Nicotiana knightiana; assembly: GCA_005239525.1. Classification (NCBI taxonomy): domain Eukaryota; kingdom Viridiplantae; phylum Streptophyta; class Magnoliopsida; order Solanales; family Solanaceae; genus Nicotiana; species Nicotiana knightiana. The sequence continues at coordinate 82 of ML409149.1, read as the reverse complement.
TTGCACGCCGCGACAATATACATTATATATGAATCGGGCTGCGCGCCGTGACAATATATACATATATACATATATATATATA
>ML409148.1:43733-54595 GCA_005239525.1 Nicotiana knightiana | reverse complement strand
AACTCGATCGAATACAGTATCGAGTGCCAGTCGTGCCTCCCCTAGTTTGGGGCGTGACACTACTGTCATACTTGAAACAAAAATACCCTTATTTTGGATGGAGTGCCACGTGGCAACACCAGATTAAAACGATCCATTTCTTTTTTTTACCCGACCGATTTTTAAAAAAAAACCACAACCCGACCCCTATTTTCATTTTTTCCAGTATTTTTTTTTTTTTAAAATCAATTTTTTAATTTTTTAAAAAACGAAAATATTTTGTTAAAAAAAAAATTCTGTTTTTACAAATTTATTTTTCCAGTTTTTACAAAACGAAATTATTTTAAAAAACTGAAAAAATTAAAAAAAAAATTTTAAAAACGAAAATATTTTGTTGAAAATAATTTTTTTAGTTTTTAAAAAACGAATTTTTTTTTTCTGTTTTTACAAAAAAAATCAGTTTATAAAAATTTGTTTTTTCAGTTCTTACAAAAAGAAAATCTTTAAAAAAACTGAAAAAATGAAAAAAAAAAAAAACATTTTTCAAAAACAAAACATTTTGTTGGAAATGTTTTTTCAGTTTTTAAAAAACGAAAATATTTTGTTAAAAAAATGATTTTTTTCAGTTTTTACAATTTTTTTTGTAAAATCTTTTCAGTATCTACTTAGTTTAAAAAATATATATTTTGCAATTATTTTTTAAATTTTTACAAAAAGAAAATTCTTTAAAAATTTGAAAAATGAAAATATGGTTCGTGTTGTGGGTTTTTTGTAAAACGGGTTGGGTAAAAAAAAGAAAGAAATGGGTCATTTTAATCTGGTGTTGTCACATGGCACTCCATCCAAAATAGGGGTATTTTTGTTTCAAAGTATGACAGTAGGGGTATAGATAATCCAATAGTATGACGGTAGGGGTATAGATAGCCCAATAGTATAACGAGGGGTACATGTAAACAATATTTGAAAGTAAAGAGGTATATTTAGCCTTTGTCGTTGATAAAAATAAGATTTGACCACGAAATTGGTTATGGAACTTAGCAAAAATCATATATTTATGTTCCTAAGGTTATGGGTAATAATTTTCTTCAAAAATTTCTGAAATCGGGGCACGTGGGCCAGAGGATGAATTTTAGAAATCCTGCATTTAGGGTTGGGTAATCACTTTAGTGGTTGGGTTATGAACTTTTAAACATTTATTGATTAGTTTTTACACTATTTGAATAGTTTAGGATTGTTCGGCACCGAATTGAGATTTTGGGGCATAATCTTGGACCGGAAAGTAGGTCTTGAGTCGAGGTAAGTCTCTTTTCTAACCTTGTAAGAGGGAATGTACCTCATAGGTAAACTTAATTAATATGGGTTGTTATTTTTGGGGGGATACGTACGCACGAAGTGACGAGAGTCCGTACGTAGCTACTATTCCTGTTTATGTCCAGGTAGTTTTAGGTTTACACCATACTTTGTGGACATCATTATTTGATTATATTTGTTAATTGTATCAAATGGAACTAAGTTGGGGATTTTAAGGGTTTAAAATATTCAAGTTGAATTGTCTTTATTTTGAAAAGAATCAAGAAAGGGTTGTGATTTATTGAATACATTATATTTGACCGCCTCATATGTATGATTCGCGAGCGGGGTAATTCCTTCTACTATTCTCGTGGGAGTGGGCCGATCACCTTGGCAGGTTAATAGATGCATCTATGGTTCAGGCCGTTCGACCCTCGACAGTGCACATTTTACATTTATGTTAGATCGGGCCAAATGTCCTTGGTGGAATTCGTGTGTGCTAATAGAACTGGAAGTCCCTTTTATAATTAGTATAAATTTATTGTTTGTGTGATTATACGTTTTAAAAGAAGGAAATAATTTAGGTTCTTAAATATGGTGAAGACTTGTTTAGTTATTTCTTGTTCTGAGTCTTATTGTTGTATATTATGCTTAATTAGAATTTCATATTATCATATTGTTGGCCCTTAGTAAGTGTCGAAGTCGACCCTTCATCACTAATTCTTCGAGGTTAGACTAGATACTTACTGGGTACATATTATTTATGTACTCACGCTACACTTCTGTACCTAATTGTACAGATCTGAGGCAGGTGCATCTGGTTACCAGCTTGGTGCGCATATTTGATCCCCATCTCGAAACTGCATGGTGAGCTGCTTTTTGAGCAGTTCTGCAACAGCTAGAGTCTCTCTTATGCTTTATTATTCCGTCTATTTTCTTTCAGAAAGTAGGCTAGTATTCTTTTGTATATTCTACTAGATTTCTCGCTTACTTGTGATACCAGGTCTTGGCACACACACACTAGTAGACTTTTGGACTTTGGATTTGTTTACATGATTCTGATTTGTACTCAGTTGCTTCCATTTAATCACGTTCTATTTGGAAATTTCTAAATCCTTTTAATAAATGAGAAAGTAATATTCACTTAGTGATCTATTAAAATGGGAAACCACTGGTTTGATCAGTGTTGGCTAGCCTAACAACGGTGTTGTGTGCCATCATGGCCTGTAATGGAAATTGGGTCATGACAATTATATCAACTGATCCACTTGACCTAGATGACTATACTGATGAACAAGTTATTGTCATAATGGTGAATGCTAAAGAAAAGAACCTACTGTATAATGCCATCGGTGGAGAAGAGAATGAAAAGATCTCAAGCAGTGAAACTGCCAAAGAAATGTGGGATAAATTGGAAGTCACATATGAAGGAACCAACAAGGTAAATGAAACAAGAATTAATCTTCTTGTTCGTGACTATGAGTTATTTCAGATGATGGACGGATAATTGGTGGAGGAAATGTTCTCCAGGTTCAAAAAAATCCTTGGAGATCTAAAATCTTTTAGTATACCAATAAAGAGTGGAGAGCAAGTTAGAAAAATTCTCAGAAGTCTTCCCACAATTTGGAATCCCAAGGTTATCGCATTAGAATGTCAGGATCTTGACAAAATATCCTATGATGAACTTAGAGGTGACTTAATTGTTTTTGAGAAAGCTTACTTGGACGGACAAATTCAACAAGAAAAGAAGAAAACAGTTGCTTTTAAAGCAACTTTAGCTGAACCAAAAAATGAAAAATAAGAGGAAGGAGGAGAACATGATGAAAATATAGCCATGCTCTCCCAAGTTGTAACAAGCATGATGAGAAAGAACAAAAATAGCAGAAGAGGCAAAATCAAACTTCAGAAAGGGAAGGACAAATAATGAAAATAACAAAAATGATGGAAGATGCTATGAATGTGGAAAATATGGACATATTCAAGCTGATTGCCCCGAACTGAAGAAAAAACTTTGCAGGAACTTTCAAGAAAAGAAGTCCTTCGGAGCTTGGAGTGATGAAGAAGTATCCGACCATGAATAAATTGCTAATATGTGTTTCATGGCCATGAAAAAAGACATCAATGAGGAATCAGGAGAGTTGGACTCATGGCAGACGAAGGAACAAATTCAGATGAACTTGGCCTTATGGAAGACGAGGGAACTAGTGAGGTACGTCTTCCTACATGTCCCAACTATTATGAACTTCAAGAATTTGTTGATATTTCTCTTGAAGCTATTGAAAGAGTTCTAAATGAACTCAAAAAAATTCAAAGAGAAAAGAAAGACTGGGCCTTGAATCTCGAAGTTTGTGAAATTGAGTGTGATATACTTCAACATAAAGTTAATGAACTTCAACTTTAACTGAATGGATTACGAAAATCCACAATTCATAGTTCTGTCAAGTCTAATCAGACTGTTCCCAATAACTCTCTGATTAGAACTAGAAACTCTCATGCATGCTCTTATTGTGGTAAAATGGTCACAATACTAACCAATTCAGGAACAAAATCAAAGCAGAAAGGAACTCTGAAAATCACAATAATTCGTCATGTTTTTATTGTGGAAAACTTGGTCACACCTCTAACCATTGCAGGTTCAAGGACAATAGGAGATGGGTTTGGCAACCAAAATCCTTTGATTAAGCTAACACTCAGCAAAACTAACCATTCATGACCCAAGCAAGTTTGGGTACCTAAAAAAAGTAATTTTGTTTTGCAAGAACACCGCAAGAAGAATCGAAAAGGAAAATAATATCTTGACAGCGTGTGTTCCAGACATATCACTGGTGACAAATAACTATTCAAAACTATCACCAAATTAGATTGAGGAACATTTACCTTTGGAGATAAATCAAAAGGAAATGTAATTGGAGTTGGAAAGGTTCCTCTCAGCTCAACATGTGATGTAGATGAAGTGTATCTAGTTGATGAACTTGGTTACAATCTTCTCAATATTAGTCAACTATGTGACAACGACTACGAGGTGCGTTTCAAAAAACATGGTTGGTTTATTGAAGATGAATCAGGTAAAGTTCTTCTCTCTGAAAATAGGGACAGAAATGTGTATACTATCAGTAACTTAGATAGTGTTGGTAATCAAATTTGTTTAGCTTCCATTCTTGATGATCCCTGGATATGGCATAGAAAACTTGGTCATGCCAGCATGCATACTATTCATAAGTTTTCCAAAAATGATCTTGTCATTGGTCTTCCAAAACTAGATTTTTCAAAAGATCAAATTTGTGATGCATGTCAAGGAAAACAAACCAGATCTTCTTTTTTAAAGTCAAAAACATTATTTCTACCTCAAAACCTCTTCAACTTTTGCATATGGATCTCTTTGGGCCTACTAGAACTGCTAGCATAGGTGGTAGGAAATATGCCTTTGTTATAGTAGATGATTTTTCTAGATTCACCTGGGTTATTTTTCTAATTCACAAGGATGAAGCTTTAAGGAACTTTGAAGTCTTTTGCAAGAAAGTACAGTGTGAAAAAGGCTACTACATTTCTTCCATAAGAAGTGATCATGGAGGAGAATTTGAAAGTAAGGCATTTGAGAACTTCTGCAATGACCAAGGGATTCCACATAACTTCTCTTCCCCAAGAACGCCTCAACAAAATGGAGTGGTAGAACGTAAAAACAGAACTCTACAAGACATTGCAAGAACCATTATTGTGGAAAATTCTCTTCCACACCACTTCTAGGCAGAAGCTGTAAGTACAATATGTCATATCATCAACAGATGCCTTATTCGACCAATACTCGAGAATAATCCTTATGAACTATGGAGAGGAAAACGACCCAACATCAATTACTTCCATCCTTTCGGCTGCAAGTGTTTTATCCACAACAATGGGAAGGACAATCTTGGTAAGTTTTATCCAAAAAGCGGCGAAGGTATTTTCATTGGATATTCTCCCTCTAGTAGAGCATATAGAGTTTTCAATAAACGTATTTTATCTATTGAAGAATCCATACATGTTTTTGTGAATATTAACGCTTATTTGCAGAATGATCATCTTCCTAAAGATGAAAAAATTTCTATAGTACCAAAATCTATTGATATAGGGGAAATAGCTTCTGAAGAAATAACTGATCAACAAGATCAGTCGACTATGCATCATACAGAAAACTAGGAGTCCAATTCAATTACTCCAACAAACTCTACTGAAAAGGAGCCAACGTTAGCTGTCCCAAATGAATGGAAGAGTGAACCTGGATATCCTCATAAGTATATCATTGGAAATCCTCGGGAAGGAATGAAAACTAGAAGATCTCTAAAGCAGACATCAAATATTTCTCTCATATCCCAATTTGAACCAAAAAAGGTGGATGAAGCTCTAGGAGACGAAAGATGGATAACTGTAATGAAAGAGGAGCTTGATCAGTTTAAGAAAAACAAGGTATGGGAACTCATTCCTAAGCCACTAAATGCATCCATTGTCGGAACAAAATGGATTTTTAAAAATAAGTTGAATGAATTTGGACAAGTTGTGAGAAATAAATCCAGACTAGTTGCACAATGTTATTCACAACAAGAAGGAATTGATTATGAGGAAACCTTCGCCCTTGTTGCCAAGTTAGAATCTATTCGCATTCTATTAGCTTATGCTTCTCATAAGTGTTTCAGACTATTTCAGATGGATGTTAAAAGTGCCTTCTTGAATGGATTTATTTCTGAGGAAGTCTTTGTTAAGCAATCTCCAGGATTCATAAATAAATCCTTCCCTAATCATGTCTTCAAACTATCCAAAGCATTGTATGGCCTAAAACAAGCTCCTAGAGACTGGTATGACTGAGTTCATTTTTAATTGAACACGAGTTCGACAGAGGTAATATTGGTACTACTCTCTTTATCAAAATATTTTCACTAGGTAACTTAATTGTACAAATTTATGTAGATGACATTATTTTTTGTAGTACTAACATTGTTTTGTGCAAGGATTTCTCTAACATCATGAAAGGAGAATTTGAAATGAGTATGATGGGGGAATTAACTTTCTTCCTTGGACTTTAAATCAAGAAAGTTCAGAAAGGAATCTTCATCAGTCAAACAAAGTACACGAAGGAACTCATAAAAAAGTTTGGTATGTCCAATGAAAAAGCCATAGGAACTCATATGAGTCCAACTCCTACTTTGGATGAAGACAAAACAGTAAGAGTGTTGATGAAATAATGTATCGAGGTATGATCGGGTCATTACTCTATCTCACTGCTAGTCGACCAAATATTATGTTCAATGTTTGTAAATGTGCTAGATATCAGTCAGCTCCCTAAAGAGTCTCATCTGACTACTGTTAAACGTATCATCAGATATTTGATAGGAACGGTCGACTATGGTCTATGGTACAAAAGTGTTGAAAATTTTGATCTCAAAGGTTTTTCAGATGCAGATTTTGCAGGAGATAAACTTGATAGAAAATGCATAAATGGAACATGACAATTACTTTGAAATGCCCTCATATCCTGGCACAACAAGAAACAAAATTGTGTGGCTCTATCCACCACAGAGGCAGAATATTTGGTAGTAGGCAACTACTGCACACAAGTTCTATGAGTTATGTATCAATTGTTAGACTATGATTTATGTCTTAATTATGTTCCTATTATGTGTGACAATACTAGTGCAATTTATCTATCGAAGAACTCTGTGCATCATTCTAGGGCTAAGCATATTGAAATCAAGCATCATTTTATACGTGATCATGTTGCTAAATGAGATATTGTGTTAGAATTTGTTAATACTAAAAATCAGTTAGCGGATATTTTTACAAAAGCTTTGCTTGAGGAAAGATTTTGTTTCATTCAGAACAGAATTGACATTTGTACAATTCCCTTATAACCGTGTTTATTGTCTTCTATAAGTACTTTTATTTAATTCCATATATGTTGATTTTTTTGCCAAAAAAAACTTTTAGTACTTGAGTAATCTTATCACTCATTAATTATGAACTGACGGCTTGGTTTTGCAGAAGGTAGCTTTTCAGTTGCCTTTCATACATCCCTCCGGTAATCGAGGCGTCCTTTCTAAAGCCTTTTTCAATCTTTCTCCCTCGGTTATATCCCCACTCTCTCAGGAACTGAATTATTTCTCTCTGTTTCCCTCCATTCATGGCTAAAGCAAAACCCTATCCCTCCTCCTATATTTCCCGAAGAAGCCATCGATTCAAGAAAACCAAAGATGATCTTGTTGATATCGAATCCTCTGAAAGCAAAGATCACTTACTTACTGAAGAAGATTCGACTGGCTCTCAAGAAAACATTCTCATATCTCAATAGAGGGCGAAAAAATGACCAACATAGTCTATTCCCAAACAATCCTCTCAAAAAAAGAGAAAAATTGAAAATGCGGAGTTTGGCCCTGAAGACAAGATGGATTTCTACGGTCCTGAGGAGAAGGCTAGGTTTGTGGCCTTCAAGGGAAAATCAACTGATTTAGGTCACACTGTAAGTTTAAAATCTATGCAAAACTCACACTGTGATGTTCTGTCCATTTTTGAAACTCAAAAACTTATCTCTCTGTTTGAAACTGTTGGTGATACTATCTATGAAGAATCTGTGTGCATGTTTTATGCAAATATTTTTGTGAATGACAAAGACGATCTGGAAACCATGGTTTTAGGAACTCGTATTATCCTTGACTCTTATCAGTTTGAAAATTTTTTTGCCACAAAGTTTGTTGGTTACAATATTTTTGTGCAATATTCCTGGCCAGATAATTTTGAAGTATCTTTTGATGAGGCCAAAAGTGTTTTATCTGAAAACCCCCCTGATATGTGTTCTAGCCCATATTAGTGCAACCACTCGGCTACCCCATTCTAGTACTCTGAGTACTTTGTCTCTCATAGATGTCTTTGTTCTGTATTGTTTGGTAAATGGTAAAGCTATAAACTGGTTTTCCTGGGTGCGTCAATACATGCTTAAAAGCATCAGGGATATTTCCTCCTCTGCGAGCAGCCTGCCATATGGTTTACTAGTCTCTCACATTCTGAAAGTCATGAAAGTGGATCTGTCTCTCTATGCTCCAAATACTATCTTCACCACTTATGACAAAACAACTTTCTCCATGATGGGGTATACCTTGGTTGAAGGGACTTGGCTTAAAAAGGACAAAGCACCAGAGGTCATCCCTTCTCAGAATAATGGGGGACTCAAATCTGAAGCCAACATATCCTTTTCTCTAGACCAGCTGATGGTGATACAACAGAACATTGTTGGGATCAAGGAATTACTAATCTCTATGCAGGAACAGGTGGACAAGATCAGAGAAGTAACCAAGGAAACTGGGGCAAACGTGCCAGGTTTAGGATCACTCTTCAATCTACAAAGTGACAAGGAATCATGGCCATGCAAGACGTCACTAAGAAGCTGACCAAAGTCACCAAGGACATTGATGCCTCTTATGAAAGTTTCTGCACAAAAGTGATCAACACCATGAAATATTTCCTTGGAAGGAACTGAATGTTTGGAGATGCTTAAAAATAATCTTTTTTGCCTTTGGTTTTGTGGTAGTTTAAAACTATTTCTTTTGGTTGTGCCTAGGGTGAGCACTAGTCAACTATGCTCACTAAAACTGCTTAGCTGTATAAATTCTATGCCTGCTTAGTTAGTACTATTTCTGCAAATAGTTTCTTTTGCTCTTTTTGATTGATGTCAAAGGGGGAGAAAGAAAAGAAAAGAGTTCAGGTTTCAAGTGTGTAGGGTCAATATGCTTTCCACAACAACCTGCTTAAAGACAGGGGGAGTACTAGACAGGGGGGGCATCACCAATCAGGGGAAGCGACACACTTGAAAAGAAAAGGAAAGTTACCATAAATTAGTCAAACTCTTTTTAGATTATTTTCATCATCAAAAAGGGGGAGATTGTTAGGTTTAGAGTTTTAATAATGATCAATAATATAAAAACATCTTGACTAATGTTATTTTGTATATGCAAGTTCCATTCCGGTGAACAACAACTTACTAAAAGGAATAAAGATCCACTCAACGGCTATGTATCTTGAACCATTGCCTTATATGGAAAATAAATCAATCTAGACTTTCAATCCTTCTAACTGAAGCAAATCTCGGACAAGCAAAACAACCACCAAGATTCAGTGAAATCCCAAACCAAGGTAGATATCAGCAATCAACCAAGATCAGCCTGGAGTATCTCCAATAAAGAAGCAAGCCTTAAGGAATGAGAAATGAATCTAGCCTCTAGCTCAAGCTAGATTCATGAGGCAACCCTTGGGTTTATCTCTTAGAAGTACATGCCTCACAAAAGGAAAAGGATTCCTGAAATTGTTCGATCAATCTCAGTAAACATGGAAGCAGAAAAATATCAAGGCTATAAAGGAAGAAGCAGAAGGTCATTGGAAGGCACACAACTACACAATTTGTCTTCTAACCTTTCTAGTTCTTAGTACAAACACTGTATTCCTCGGTTTACAAGTGTCATAAAAGATAGGAAGAGATAGAACACAAAGAGAGTTGTGTCAAAATATATTATTGAGGAATATCGTTGGATGGTGAATGAATCAAAACCATCACCATTGTAATCTTGTTATTGAAGATCTAAGAGAACCATTGTGACACAAGAAAAACTAGACGTAATTACCTCACCGGTATCGAACCAGTATAAAAACTGCTATGTGTTGCTTTGTTTCAATTTTCTTGGTTTATTTCCTTTCATACTATTAACTGCGTGGAATCGAGTCGACTAAAGCTACATCTAGCCAACTAATTTTGAATTGACCACAATTCATCCCTTGTACTTTCAAATCGAAGTAAAGTAAACTATAGCTAGTAATATCTATCTTACCCCAATTCATACTCCTCAGTGATTGCAACGGATTTGAAATTCTGTCAATAGAACTTAATTTTTCTTTAAAAGGACACATGCGGGTGTATGGTTATAGTTACGAGTTCAATTGAATTCATAATTTCGATGCGGAGCATAAATTTATGGGTAAAAATTTATCAGAATTGTAATAAATCGTAGGAATGAACCCATAACTTTAAGATTATAATGGGTTCAATACTAAAAACGTAAAAATTGAACCCATAAAATTTAAATCCTGGATCCGCCTCTGAAATAACAGTGTAGTACATGTGTCTGAGTCTTCAGTGTCGTAGGGCCTACGGTCGAGGTCATTCTAATGTAGAAGAAATAGATAAGGTGCTCGGAACATTGAAATAAGGGAAATATGTAAATTCTAAACATCACAGGAAGAAGCATCGTATTTCTGTAATAACCAGTAACCAAACTATCTGCCATATTCCAGGCCATAAATTTGTCTCCTTTTGCATCTGCATAGAGGATTAATCCCATTCTACATCAATCAAGTTCAAAGCATCACGTATTAAATCTCTTGTTCTCTTCGCTGATATAATGTTAATGCAAAGCAATTAAGGTCAATTCTTCAACAACATGTGTGAGCAAACCTTTTCATTTCCAAAATAATAGTTTGCTTAAGAAATGGTGGCATTTACTACTAATTAAACTCACCACTTTGTACTATATTATTCATTCAATCGCGGTCTTTTTTCATTTCATTTTTTTTGTGGGGGG
>ML409148.1:0-43394 GCA_005239525.1 Nicotiana knightiana | reverse complement strand
GAGGGGTTATAAATGTGGTCTTTGCCTCATGATAAGGGTTGTTTTAGAGAAAAGAATACACTTGATTTTAGCATGTATGAATTTTCTGAATATTGAGGTAAAAATTATTCATTACCAAAAACTAGGAAATATAATTATTGTTTGCTGCTTGACATAGCGCAGGCAGTAGGGTAGAGCCGGAGGCGGACTCATGTGTATGTGTGAGGGGTCACCGGACCCCGTAAACTTCGGCTGAAATTCTGTATATATACACGTAGATACCTTAAAAATGGTTAATTTAAAGCAATTGACACCCTGAACACTAAAAGCATTTAGGGAGCACTGGTTGAACAGAATAATATGCCCGTCGCATAAAAATTCTGGATCCGCCTCTGGATAGAGCAGAGAGAATGGAACACTCATCTTTTGAGTCAAAATACTCAGCTAGATAAATTAGATGCCATATTTCTAGGAAGATCAAATCTGAATATTACAAAACCAGGAAACAACTACACTCCACTTTCAACTAGGATGAACCAGATATTGTTAAGAACAATATATACTGATAATGTGAAGAAGTTAACTACAATACTTATGTTTTATATAATACATTGCGCGAGTTTTCATTTAAGAAGTTAAAATTAGTTCGAAAATTTTTACAATGGCTGCGGTCAAAGGGATTTCTTGTTAGAACCAAATTACTTTAAAGATGAAATTCCTTCATCTTTTACCCAAGAACTATCATGTCATCTTTGCGGGTTATGGTCCTCCAAACCAAGACGTAAGCCATAATCGTCTTTTTGATTATGGGATGCTAAAAAGAAAAACCCTACGTCTGATTTGGGACCATAACCCTATTAATATGTGCACAAGTTTATATATTTCTAATTTAGCCCGTCATTAAATTAGAAACTGCATCTAGGTATCTACACATAAAATCCCATACTTTAGAAGGCGTCTTATAGACCCATTTAACTTTAAAATCTCAATCTTTTAACAATAGCAACCAACATACAATTATTCTTAATACAAAATATATGTGCAAGTTCATATTATTCTTACAATCTCCCACTTGGACTACACATATACATATATGTATATATAATTTTATAATTGTATGTCACTTTATGAGCTCAAAAATATTTGTTATCATAAAACAAAGTACCTTCGAACACTCTCGTCCATCAATCATGCGAATATTGGACCAAGGCAGCTTTTGTTACATTTATCATAACTAAACCTTCCTTGATCACGAATACTAATATAATCAAATGACATAGATCAAGAATGGATGTGCAGCATAGAAATTATATGGAGTGTGATCCAAGCATGTCTATTTCTAACTGGTCCAACTGAAAAACAAGTCAGAGTGAAAACTCAATTGAATACTTTATTTCTACAGAAATAACCTCAAATATCCTTAAACTGAAATCATTACCTAAAATCTTAAACAGAAACTGAATTGTGTCCATAAAGAACATTTAAGAGGTTACAAACTCTCGCTGAAACTGAATTTTTTTAAATGACATGACACTCATACGAGCAATATGCTCATAAAAATCTTGGGTGGTAGTCTCTTAGTAAGTGGATCCACAACTATGGAGTTTGTACCAATATGCTCACCGAACAACACTCGACTTGATCCTTCTTTCTTTTCTCCTTCCACTCTTGCCTTGCCGTTGTTGTTGGTGAGTCAGCTATTAGTGCCTTTCTTAGTAGATTTACTGCTTTACCGCTTGACTTTCCAGCCTCGAGATCTTACAGATGCTGTTGGGAATCGTCATTAACCAATCATGTCTCGGACGCACCGGCATAGAGAAAGCTCCAAGGATTACTCCAGGGTTAGACCACTCTACAGAACCCTTTTGGATGACTACTTTGTCCTTTCCGCTATCTTTCGTTCTGATCGTAGATCTTACCTTGCTTATACGATGGATATCTATTTTCTCTGTAGGAAATCCCTAAATTCGAAATTCCTTGTTATCCAGTAAAAACCTAAAATTCCTACTAATAAACCAAAATCCCCTACACGATTAGTTACAAATGCTTTTTGAGAAGCATTTGCCATAACATGTCGTGTAAACCAAAATCCTATTAATAGATAGGAACACAGCCCAACCAATTCCCAAAAAATATAAATTTTTCGCGGTCACCCTCACTGAACCAACTTGAATCTGAACTACGATTCAGACCAAGTCTTACCGAAATAGGATTTCCTTTTTGTGTCATATGCGCTCTTATCGTCAACCTTCATGGCTTTTTGCTCGTTTGGTCTCGCTATTTCATTACTGGTTCTCTCTTTCAAGCTTCTTTCCATCTAGGGGATTTCTTCTCATTCTACCTGGTGTCTCCTTCTCTCTTACTTTACTATTCCCATCTATCTTTACCTCCCCTACTCCACAGGCTTTTCTGAGGTATCTAATAACCTTGCTTCTGCACACCGCTGGCGCGCCTCTCGTAACTATTGCCCATTTATTCTGGAATAATCTTTTTAGGAGGGACAATTTTACATATTTCTGCCAAATCCTTCTATTATTAAGTATGGCAGTGGTGAGCTCAGTTATAGAAGGAGAGGTCGACCGGGCGTTGGCGGAGAGGATTGCAACTGGGTTGATCAGCCGGTATTGGGGGCGGGGGAAATTGACCCAGGCTCCATTTCTTAAGACCTTCCGTCTTTCTCCTAAGGGCTCTCTTCCTCTTTATGGGGTTGAACGTGGGGGATATTCTTATTTTAACGAAGGGATTTGTATCTATCAAAAGAACCAAATTCTTTTTAGCGATTCAAAAAAAATTAAATTATGAAAACTCCTTTAGAAGATTTTGAAATTACATAGGTGAATGTAGAGATCACCGGTGTCCTACTCGAGACGAATTACTTGTCATCCCCAAACCAAAAGGGATGAGGGAAAAAGGCTCGAGAAATCATCCTTGGAACGGGAATTATATGAAAAAGTGTTAGCGGGGATCCCATCCCTCTCGTTCTTACAGAAGACATAAGGGGGAATACATGACGGACGGAAAGCGGGGAAACATCCCTTTTCTGTCTTCTCTCCACAGAGGAAGAAAATCACCGCCAAGACAATAAGAAATCAGAAACTACATGAGGTAAGACTAAGGGTTCGAACCCGCGACTTCTGGCGTGATAGACCATCACTCTAACTGACTGAGCTATTTCCCTTTTCATCGCTACTTTGATTCAAAAGTAAGGTCGATGGCTTGGGAGTACCTATTGATGGAAGGGGGGCTCATCACGAGCGAAGACGTGTCGATTCATGAATTATCAGTGTAGATAGGCATGGATCTGGTATGAACTTAGAAGCCTAATAAGGGAGAGTCTGGGACTTGAGTTAGACAAGCAGAGAAGGATCTTATGCCGCCGGTGACTGACCTGTCTATCTAGTATCTAGTACTAGGACTAGTAGCGTAGAGGCACTACTGGGAGGGGCTTCCTCGATCACAACAGACTGTACAAGTGACATAGGCAAGCAATCTCTAAGTGTCATAGGGGTTCTTACAGTGCCCCCGGAATGAGGAACTGACAAGAATTTTTTACCAAAGGACAAGTCTGTTCCTGCGTCGGCGTTGGCCAATTTCGACATAGATTTTGAATAAAACCTTCCATCTTCTCCTCCTTTCTGCTGACGCATTTTGATTTCTAAGGTTTAGCCAAGGCTTAGCTCAGAACCTCACTACTCGTCGTATTTGGTTTGGTATTACTACCACACACGACTTCGAGAGTCATGATGATATTAATGAGGAGCATCTTTATCAGAATATTTAGGATCTATTTATCTTTTCTCTATAAAGGTCCAGAAATACCTTGTTTACGTATCATTGGAAAGTGCATTAACATAAATATGACGGTAAGAAGCAACAATACAAAAGTGTGTAAACATGCAAAAGGTACGCCGTTAGAGTGAGTGCGCTTTACATAAACTAAAGGCTCTAAGCTCCGCTCCTTCAACTGATTGTTCGCATCGGATCTCAGGTTCTCTATTGCACTCCCTAAATAGGGTTCTTTTCACAATTACACGTCGTAAACCTATACAACAAGAATTATAATTATTGACAAAAATTCTTATATTCAAATTGTTTTAACAATGAACTAATAATGAGATGGACTAAGAAATCTAAAGTGAATATACTGCTCAGCTTCGCTTTCTACTTTTCGTAAGCGAGAACAAGCTTTTTCATGTTGTTCAATAGCCCCTCCACGCAGTTCTTCTGAATTTCGAATAGTATTCAAGATCCTCTGTTTTCAATTATCTAATAAATCACTTAACGAAAGTATATTATTTTTCCATTCCTTTCCAAAATTCCATAATCCCTTCCCCAACCAAACATGAATCTTTCGATTCATTTGGCTCTCACGCTCAATTACTTAAGGTAAATTCTCATATCTTTTTTTATGAGTGAAAGGGAAAAAGTAAAGACTACCATTAAAGCAGCCCAAGCAAGACTTATTATATCCATATGAATTAAGTCCCCTATTTCTATAAATATAAAGGAGTTGTTCCATTATTCCTTACTAATAATAGTGGAATCAATGGCGCAGAGTTAAAAAGAACGAAGACTATTAATAAACCAATCCAAAAAATTCACTTATTTCATTTTATGTAGGAATAGAGGTTCTCTTGGCTCGACATCATTGGTTATGTTTCATTAGAACCCCTCTTTTTTTGTTGTTTTGGAATGTAAATAGTCCATGATGGAGCTCGAGTAGAAAGTATTAATTTATTTCTCGGGGAAAGGGTCTAGGGTTAATGTCAATCAATAAAAAAATTAGAACAACTTCGTAAATATATTTTTATTATGAAAATCGAAAGAATCCAATTCGAGCAAGTTTCCAATTAAATATTCTTGTTACTAGATTTTATATAGGAAAAATTATAGAAATAAATTGTTATTATGTTCATCTGCAAAGAAACCGCAGACTTATATTCCCCGGTTATGAGTTGACGACGTTTTCACTACTCAAATTTGAAAAATACTTCTACACCTTCGGGAAAGCGTAGCGGAAGAACCAACTTTCGCTTAATATCCCAGTTTGGATGAGCAGAGTTAGGCTCGATTTCGGGGCGCACAAGGCCCTTAGTCTTACCTCATGCAATTTCTGCTTTCTTGTTGGCTTGGCGGTGCTTTCCTTCCTCTGTGGAGAGAAGATAGAAAAAGGATGTTTCCTCGCTTTTCATCCCTCGTGTATTCCCCCTTATGTCTTCTGTAAGAACGAGAGCGATGGGCTCCCCGTTAACACTTTTTCAGATATTCCCCCTTCCAAGGACGCTTTCTCGGCCCTTTTCCCTAATCCCTTTTGGTTTCTCACTGGAACTCTTTTCATCAGGGTAGAGGGAAGAAGGTCTTTAAAAGGAATCAGTGGGATTCGAAGAGTTAGCCGGCTCAAAGCTTAGAGCGATTTAGGATCAGATTTGTACTGGGTTAGGCTTTGGATAGTTGGATAGATCGCCTTATGTGTTTAACCAAAGAATTAGATCCTTTGATCAAAGCTATTTTTAGGATGAACACGGGTTTCTGATAATCCAAAAAATAATAATAAATAAAAAGGAGTAAGTAAATAGACAATAATATGATGCACAAAAAAGTAAAATGTATTGTATTCGTAGTTCAGATGCCCTTACAAGTTATATTTTATTCCCTTATATAGGGAATTTCTTAATACAACGTCTACCTCTTACAATGATCGCTCATTAATGAATAATTATTATATTAATGAGACGTTACATAGAATGACCGTAATTGTTGCATGAAGGTTGTGTACCGCGTGAGTCATTAATTGAGGGTCTCTGAATCTGCCCGTAGCTTTGTCCGGGTTCATTCTGACTGTGTCTCTTCCTTGTCTCAATCAGGTTGAGTTTCTCATAGTATATTACTCCATAGGTTTATTGAGTCGTATCTCTTTGCTTCGCACCTCTTTATAGAATCATGTCCAGCTGTCATTTTTTCCTTGGTCTACGTAGCCGACTGAGTCATCAAGAATTATTATACATGTGAAACTCTTTTTTTTACCAATATAGATAATCCACCCACTTACCATTTATTTATCGATTAATATTTGGTAAGTGGATACGCATTTATGGCGGAAATATTTTATCGTCGTTTCACCTCAAAACATTGTATCCTTCTTTGAACATAGGCGTCGCTTGTCACTTCCATCTAATGCTCAAGCCACGTGTTCCCTCTGGATTGGTTCTGCAGTTACTCGGTGCCTTTTAGGGCTTTTTGCGGCTGCATCAGTCACGAAATGACACGTTCAATTATGACTTTCTCATCATTGTTTTTTCCCCATGTTTGACGGCTGTCTTGAAGTATAAATACCTCTTTTATTTTCTTTACTTTCACGAAACACTTCTAACTTGTCTTCTTTATTTGTAAATATTTTTTTTTCTTGTCTTCGTAAATATGTCTTCATCGAACCAACCTAAATGAGTGATAAATGTGGATAATTTGACCCTTTCTTCTGCTCCAACGCGGAGCCGGAGAGGTGGTAGACTGAGGAGTTTAAGCTCTACTCCATTAAGAGGTTCTTCTTCTTCCTAGATTACTTCCCCTCCTTCTGCTAGGTCTTTAGTTTATCCAAGAGCTAGGGCTTCCAGAGAACATCATGGACCCTTACGCGAACCACGAGTGGATGAAATCATTCCTGCTGAGTTTACCTTCACCATGGATAGTCAGGTCCTTGTTGATCAGTCGTTATCCCTTGATAGTGCTTATAGGTACCCTACCCTTATTACTGAAGGTTTAATTCCCCTTGTTCGCAGGGAATGTTCTTGGAAGTCTGATTTTCCTATCATCGTTCCAAATGAGAACCAAAGAATAACGTCTTACAAGATGGGGTATTCTTACGTTTATACCTACCCTTTTACTTTAGGGTTTAAACCTCATATTGATCCGGTTATCATCGAATTCTATCGTTTCATCAAAATTTTCTTAGGAAAAGTTGGTCTTCTTGTGTGGCGGGTTGTTGCGTGTCTCAGATGTTTAGCTACTTTAGCCTCGGTTCCTTTTACTTTTAATCATCTCATTCATCTTTATTCTCCTGCCTTATTTCGTCAAGGGATTTTTACTCTGGCTGCCATGAGTAAAAGAGTGCCGGTAACCCCTGAAGACAATAAGGATAGAGGTTTGTACCTTCGGTACGTTGTTGCGCCCACTACTGGTTTAGTAGGTGAAGAAAACCTTCCCTTCCCCGAGAAGTAAAATCGTGCACGTGAGTACATTTTAGCTCACATTCATTATTCTTCCTTTTTGCTTTAAGTGTTTTATTAACACCGTAGATATTTTTTTTCTTCTTTCACCAATCATGGGTACTGTTGAGAATGTCTCTGGTATCCGTGGTTGGGTAGAAAAGTTGTTGTCGATTTCTTCTTTGGAAGAAAGGTCTTGGAACTACTTATCCGGGAAGTACGGTTGGAAAGTGAAAAATCACGGTAAGTGAAGCTTTTGTTTTCCTTTCTTCCTTGCTCGAATATCTTTCTCATTTTAACCCTTTATTTTTGATAGGTTTTCCTATCCGTGGAGTGTCTGCTGTGTCTGTTTCCAAACTGTCCCTGGCTCAGGCCTAGGAAATTATTGCTGGTTCTTCTTCTTTGAAGAGGAAGGTTGGTGGATCTAGGACCTTAGAAGAAGAAGAAGAAGAGGAGGACACCTTGGTGCACAAGTCACGTAGAAAGGAGGATGATTTTAGACGATGAGTCTACACCCGTGGCAGTGTCTTTTGTGCCTGATTTTAGACCTTCTTCCTCTGAGGATGCTCCTCTCTCTCCTGCGCATGATTCTGTGGATCATCTGTTTCGTGAAGGCTTCGGCCCTGATGTTAACGAAGCTCCCTTGTTCGTTCTTCCTCCTTGTTTTAGAGAAGTTCCTTCCTCTACTCCTATTACCTCCTCCGCTCCCTTGGCTATTACTGCTCCCGTTACTACTTTTCCTGTGGTTTTCTCAGCTCCCCAGACTTTCGTGCCCGTGGCTTCTACATCTCTGCCTGCTTCCGTGCCTTATGTTAGAGAAGTAGGGTCTTCCAGCAGGGAGATGTGGCAAGTTCTAATAGAGGTTCCAGCTGGTGGGAGTCTTTTTAATAAATTTGGTCAGCCTGAGGTGTGGCTGAAGCCCTTGATAGGCCCAACAGAGAGGACCAAACTGGATAGCCACAGTTCTCTTACCTGGGCTAATAAGGTCGTGCATACATCTTTGAAGGTAAAGTATATTCTTTTGCATTTCATGCTCGTACATGTAATTGTCGTATTTAACTGATTTCCTTTTTGTAGATCAATCTAATAGGCATGGAGCTCATGAAGAGGGTTTCTAACATGGAGCAAGAAATAAAAGAGTGGCGTGCTGAAGTTGATAACTGGAAGGGGCAATATGAATGCTTAAGGCTCAACATAGAGGCCTTAGAGGAAGAAAAATGTACCTTGGAGCGGAAGATGAGAGTCATGGCAGCGGAGTTGGCAGTGGAGAAGTCTTCTTCTAACCAGGCGGACAAAGACAAGAGCATTCTTGAGTCTTCATTTGCCGAGCAGTTGTCCCGTGCTTCAGAAGAAGCTAGGAGTTTAAAAGCCTTGCTGAAGCAGAAAGATGAGTATTCAGGGGAGCTTGTGCAGTCTCTGACCCAGACCCAAGAGGATCTTCGCAATGCCTTGGACAAAATTCAATTCTTGGAGAGGTTTGTTGCACCTTTAAGGTATCCAAAGATGCTATTAAGGCTGAGAGGGACGGGCTGAGAGCTGAGAGATGAGATTATGATATGCAAGAATGATTACCAAGTTCTTGAGGAGGCGGCAGTTGTTGATGTCAGTTGGGCTTATATGAATTCTCGCCTTGACACATTAACGGAAATGAATCAAGAGGGTTTCGACCTTAACGCTGAAATAGCTAAAATAAAAGAAGCCATGGAGAAAGCTCAACAAGGTCAGAATCTCTCTTCACCCGGAGGTGAGGCTCCTGCTGCTCAAGTCCCCTAGTCTCCAGCTGCTCCTGCTTCCTTTACCGGCGAAGAAGTTGATCCCCCTTCTAAGGACAATTAAGATGTTGGTTCCCTTTATTTTTTTTATTTGATTGANGGCGAAGAAGTTGATCCCCCTTCTAAAGACAATTAAGATGTTGGTTCCCCTTCTTTTTTTTATTTGATTGGTGGTTACCCCCAGCTCCATCGGGGGTAAGTTTGGATCTTTTAAAGTCCCCAACTGACAACTTAGGGGCACCTTAATGTAAATACAATATATACGGCTAAGTATAAATTTAATACTTAGTTTCTACTTAGCCGTTTTATCATATCAATGCAAAATATGACTTTTGTTATTGAGTCTCTGTTCTACTCTTTAAGTCTTTTGCATGCGTTATTTTTCGAGGTTTTAGTTTTACCTCTGAGTTTTGCATATAGAATGCTTTAGATTACTCGTACCTTTTCGTAATAGGCACGGTATCATATAAAATGTGTGCCTTTTTGTAGTAGGCAAAATTTATGAAAGAGGGCCCTTTTTGATCGACACTTAATGAAGAAGACGTCTCAACTTCATAATGGTGTAATAATGCAATAGAGTGATAGGAATTTTTCACATGTTTAAGAATGTTTCTGAGGAAATTTTTTTGTTTGAACTTCCACAACATTTTACATGTGTTTGATTATCTTCTAAAACTCATGTTGCAACTGTTTTTTTTAACGGATTTGATGTACACTTATATTTCGTAACTGTTTTTCGATGTAACAGTTTTTTCGAGTTAATACAAGAGAACAACTATTTTTCGTTCGTAACAGTTTTTAATGATCACGAGGAAATGCTTTTTCATCCGTAACTGTTTTATTTGATAACAGTTTTACATGTGAGTACAAAGATTTCGTAACTGTTTTTAGTTATAACAACTTTTCAATGAATACAATGATGATGATCTTTTATCCATAACTGTTTTTGGTTACAACAATTTTCTTTTGAATAAGTACAATGATGTGCATTTCTTCCTCGTAGCTAATATTTTTCCTTTCAACCTGAACATGTTCGAAGGTTTTTTGAATCAGGCTTTGTATTTGAGTCTTCAGCTTTGTATTTGAGTCTTCGGCTCTTTAGATTCTGCTCGTATCACTTGACTTGTTGGGTAGATGGATCTTTACGCTCGAGTTTTGACTTTTTGATAGTCTTCTTTGCTTCGTCTTAGCCTTCCATACTTATAGTCCCCCAAGTGTTTGAGCTTTGAAGAATGAAATCTCGAGCACTTGACTATTCCTTCCTTGTGGTCCTTTTCCTGAAAAGGAAAAACATGCGGGACTCGAAGGTATATAGTTTTTAGATGATGACTGCTTAACCCTTCAAAACGTCCATCAGAAAGTGTAACCCTAGACCGGGAATTCAGTTACTTCCTCGCATCTTTGTAGGTCTAATATCATCATCTGGTGATGGGTTAGATTTATGCCTATCATCTAAAAAGGTTAGTAAAATTTTAAATGTTCAAAATAAAATTGAATTTGTGATACCTGACCGGGGGTACTTCTTTTCCTTAGAAGTAGTACTTCTTCAAGTGGATGGCATTCCAACTTGTTGGTAGGATTCTGCCGTCCATAGCTTCCACCTCGTAGGCGCCCTTTCCAGCTATGCCTCGGACTTTGTAGGGTCCTTCCCAGTTTGGACTTAGCTTTCCTGTGCCTGCTTCTTTTGTTGATTGAAAGACTTTTTCTAGGACGAAGTCCCCAATCTTGAAGTCCTGAGATGAGCTTTACAGTTGTAATAACGCTCTATGATTTGTTTTTGAGCTGCCATCCGTATTAGTGCTGCTTCTCTTTGTGGTTCGAGCAGGTCCAGATTGGTCCTCAATTCGTTGTCGTTTTCTTCCTCCGTGGTTATTGTAAACCTTATGCTTGGTTCGTCAATCTCCACAGGTATTAAGGCTTCTGAGCCATAGACAAGTGCGAACGGAGTTTCTCCCGTGGTTGTTTTTGAAGTTGTACTGTATGCCCATAGTACCGCTGGTAACTCATCAGGCCAGTTTCCTTTGGCTTTATTTAGCCGCTTCTTTAGATTGTTGATGATGACTTTATTCGTTGACTCCTCTTGACTATTAGCCACGAGGTGGTATGGCGTTGAAGTGATCCGTTTGATTTGCCAGCTTTCGAAGAATTCAGTGATTTGCGAGCCTATGAATTGTGGGTCATTATCACACACGATCTCCTTTGGTATCCCGAAGCGGCATATTATGTTTCTCTATAAGAAGCTTTTAACTTCCTTTTCTCGCACCTGTTTGAACGCTTCTGCCTCTACCCATTTTGTAAAATAGTCGGTTAGCACGAGCAAAAACCATACCTGTCCTTTAGCTGTGGGAAGAGGTCCCACTATGTCCATACCCCATTTCAAAAAGGGCCATGAGGATATTATTGGATGCAATAATTCCGCTGGTCGATGCATGTTATTGGCAAACCTTTGGCATCTGTCGCATTTGGATACGAAGTTCTCGGCCTCTTCTTCCTTCTTAGGCCAATAGTACCCAGCTATGATTAGGGTTTTTAGTAAGGATCTCGCCCCTGAGTGATTTCCACAGTGTCCTTCGTGGACTTCTTTCATCACGAACTCCGTTTGGTTAGGTCTGAGGCATTTTTCTAAGGTCCTTCCGAATATCTTGCGATATAATGAGTTGCGAATGAGGCAGTACCGTGCAGCTTTGCGGCAAAGTGCTTGAGCTGTTTTCTTGTCTTCAGGTATGGTGCCGTTCTGCAAAAAAATTAAGATTTCGTTTCTCCAATCCCAGGTTAAATTGTTTAAAGTTACCTCATTTCTGTCCTGGTCGATCGCTGAATGGAATAGATGAACGACAATTGCATTATCTTTGTTTGTTACTTCCATGACTGCTGCAAGGTTAGCTAATGCACCTGCTTCTGTATTTTCCTCTCTAGGTATTTGTATTACCTTCCATGTGTTTTGAATTGTCTCACGAGCTCTCGTGCCTTTTCCAGATATTGTTGCATCCGAGTCTCTCGAGCGATGTAAGTCCCATGCATCTGATTTACTATCAGTTGGGAGTCTCTTTTGATTACGATTTGCTCGATTGAAAGTTCTCGTGCGAGTTCTAGTCCTGCAATGACATCTTCGTACTCTGCTTCATTGTTAATTATAGGATAACATTTGATAGTCTGTCGTTTCTTTTCACCCGTGGGTGATATTAAGACTATGCCTAAGCCGACACCTTTTATATTGGAAGAACCATCAGTAAATAGGGTCCATAGACCCGAATTAGCACCGTTAAAGAGTTGTAACTCTTTTTCCACTTCAGGGACAATGCTATTACTAAAGTCAGCGATAAAATCAGCTAAGATTTGAGACTTGATTGCAGTCTTAGGCTGATATATTATTTCATGCTTACTTAATTATATGACCCACTTGGCTAATCTTCCTAATAGTTCTTGTTTATGCAGTATGTTTCTTAATGGATACGAGGTCACAACTGTGATTGGATGACATTGAAAGTATGACCATAATTTTCTAGATGCCATGATTAGAGCTAAGGCTAACTTTTCTAGATGTGGGTATCTGGTTTCAGCATCTAGTAATGTCTTGCTTCAATAATAAATAGGAGATTGTTTACCTTTATCATCCCTTACCAATACTACACTTACAGCAATTTCCGAGACGACAAGGTAGATGTACAGCCTCTCCTCCTCCTTTGGCTTTGACAGCAACAGAGGTTTTAATAGATAAGCCTTTAGGTCTTTGAGAGCCTGTTGACATTCTTCAGTCCACTCGAACCGATTTTGCTTTTTGAGGACTGCAAATAATTTAAAACTTTTCTCGGAAGATTTGGAAATAAATCTTCCTAAGGCTGCAATTCTTACGGTTAGTCTTTGAACTTCTTTTTTGTTTATAAGTACATCAGGTATTTCTTCTATAGCTTTAATTTGATCAGGATTTACCTCTATTCCCCTGTTTGATACAAGGAAACCCAAGAATTTACCTGATTCTACGCCAAAAGCAAATTTTTGTGGATTCAGCTTCATATTATACCTGCGTAAAATGTCAAAGGTAATAGAGAGGTGCTGGAAATGGTCTTCCGCTCGTGTTGATTTTACCAGCATATCATTGATGTAAACTTCCATCGTTTTTCCCAGATGTTCCTGGAACATCTTGGTCACTAGCCTTTGATAGGTGGCTCCAGCGTTTTAAGCCAAAAGGCATGACTTTATAACAATAAGTCCCCTTGTTTATAATAAAGGAGGTTTTGTCCTCATCTGAGGGATCCATTTTAATCTGATTATAACCAGAATACGCATCTAGAAAGCTTAACAGTTCATGACCTGCGGTGGCATCAATCAGTTGATCTATATGTGGTAATGGGAATGAATCTTTGGGGCATGATTTATTTAAGTCAGTATAATCTACGCATACTCTCCATTTTCCATTCTTTTTAGGTACTACCACATTGTTAGCTAGCCAGTTAGGGTACGTTACCTCTCGTATCAAACCAATTTTCAAGAGTTTCTGTACCTCTTCGTCAATCACTTGGTTCTTGAATGGTCCTTGCTTTCTTTTCTTCTGCTTAACAGGTACAAAAGATGGATTTTCATTTAGTTTATGAGTCATCACTTCTGGTGGGACACCTATCATATCTGAGTGGGACCATGCAAAGCAATCTGCGTTAGCCTTTAAATAATCAATTAACTTACCTCTTCGACCGGGGCTCAGCCTCGTGCCTACATACACTTTCTGTCAGGTTTTTTTTTCAAACAATGGAACAGCTTCGAGCTCTTCCATAGTTGTTTTGATGTGCTCCTCCTCCTCCGGTTCATGAATGACGTCCGGTCTGGAATCTACATCAGTGTGGTCCACTTTATCTTCCGTGGTGACTTGATTCACCTTTTCGTGAATATCTTCTTCCGTATCTGTTTGAACACTTACTTGTTTCGTACCTGTTCGGTCAATGGCTTTTTTCGTACCTGTTTGGCCGGTAATATCTGCCTGGGATATTTCCATATCTTCCAATTCTTCCATCTCTACTTTTTTGTTATAATGCACCACAGAATTTATATTTCTAGAGATTTGTTGATCTCCTCTAATCTGTCTGATTCCCCATTCTGAAGGGAATTTTATCACCTGATGCAAGGTAGATGGTACTGCTTTCATGTCGTGGATCCAGGGCCTTCCCATGATTACATTATAATCCATGTCAGTATCAACGACTTGGAATTTGGTGTTTTTAATTACTCCCTCGGCATAAGTGCTAAGTTCGATTTCTCCTTTGGTTATCACTGTAGAGTTGTCAAACCCTGATATGGCTCGTGCCTTTGGGATCACCTGATTTCCCAAGAGCATTTCTTCCACGACTCTTAGCAAGATAATGTTGACTGAACTACCTGGATCAATCAACACTCTTTTAATGTTAGTGTCATGAATGAGTAAGGATATTACCAGAGCATCGTCGTGGGGGAGCATTAGTCCGCCGAAATCTGCATCATCAAAGGTTATATCAGCTACGTCCGGACTTTCTCGAACCCGCTTTTCGTGTATAACTGTGACCTTCGAGGATAATTTGCAAACTATTCCGTTTACTTCCTCTCCTCCATGTATCACGTTGACGGTTCTTTTTGGAGATGGAGGCTTCGGGGGCTCCTGCCTGTTCTTCATGTATGCCTGTTTACCTTTATCACTAAACAATTCTGTTAAATAGCCCTGTTTCAATAATTGTTCTATTTCACCTTGTAAAAACCTGCAATCTGCAGTCTTATGTCCATGATCATTATGGAATTCACACCAGAAATCTGGATTCCTTTTAGTTGGGTTTGACCGCATTTCTTTGGGCCATCGAACCTTATCACCCATATTTCTTAATATTGAAACAAGTTCAGGGGTACTTACATTAAAGGTGTGATCCCCAATTCGTGCATTACCTCTAGGTCGTTCATCTTGATCCTTTCTGGATCTAGATGAGAACGAGCCCGCATCTCTGCTTGGTGGTCTATAATCTGAACTGGTGTTTTTGAACCTGGGACGAGTTTCACGTCCCGATGGTCCCAAGTAAGGATCGTACATGTTTTTACCTGATCTTCTGTCTGATTCGGAATGTCTGTATCTGGTATGATCTTCATCTTTCGAACGAGAAATGGTATCTTCTTCTATTCGAAGTTTAATACTGTACCTGTTATAAACATCGTTCCATGTTGTAGCTGGGAATTCTCTCAAGCTTTCTTTGAGTCTCCTCGTGGCTTCTGAGCTTTTGTCATTTAGATTACTTGCAAATGCCATGGCTTCCCAATTATCAGGCACCCTTGGTAGTTGCATTCTTTCTCGTTGGAACCTATCTACAAATTCACGGAGTAGTTCCGTGTCTCCTTGCTTTATTTTAAATATGTCCTCCATTCTTTTCTCAACTCTTTGCGCACCGAAGTGTGCTTTTATGAAAGAATCTGCAAGCTCAGCAAAAGAATCGATATAATTTTCAGGGAGAAGAGAATACCAGGTTAGGGATCCTTTGGTAAGCTTTTCTCCGAATTTTTTGACAAGGACTGATTCAATCTCTTGTTTTGTTAAGTCGTTGCCCTTTACTCCGGTGGTAAAAGCAGTCACGTGTTCGCGTGGGTCAGTTGTTCCATCATACTTAGGAACGTCAGGCATTTTAAACTTCTTGGGTATAGGCAAGGGTGCTGCGCTTGGTTTCCAAGGTTGTTGAGAATATCTATCAACATCAATGTCTTTAATAACAGGTGGTACTCCAGGAATTTGCTCGATTCAATCGTTTTGTTCCTTTACCTGTTTCTGCAAGGTTAGTATTAAATTTTGTAATTTAGAGTTATTAGTCAAACCTGGTTTCGCTTCGAGAGATTCGTTAGGAGTGTCATCCCTTGCTAAGTTTACAAACCAAGACTGAGGATTTTTCACGGTGATAGTGTTATTGGGAGCTGCTGTCAGTAATGCAGGTGATGCCGCTGGTAATCCCCTTGAAAATTCTTACAAAGCTTGGCCCACATATTCTGCAATGATTTACTTTACCCGATCTTGTTCTAACATTTTATCATTATTATCGTTGTTGTTATTGGATCTTTCTGGGGATTGTTCCCTTGAACCACGTGGGGTTCCTAAAGGTGATGGAACCGGGGTTCCATTTCTCTGCTAGTTGTTGTCATTGGAGTTCGACAAAGTTCAGAGGATATCGCTTGAAAAGCAAACAAAGATTATCAGACTTCCCGGTAACGGAACCAATTTGTTTAACCAAAGAATTAGATCCTTTGACCAAAGCTATTTTTAGGATGAACACGGGTTTCTGATAATCCAGGAAATAATAATAAATAAAAAGGAGTAAGTAAATAGACAATAATATGATGCACAGAAAAGTAAAATATATTGTATTCGTAGTTCAGATGTCCTTACAAGTTATATTTTATTCCCTTATATAGGAAATTTCTTAATACAACATCTACCTCTTACAATGATCGCTCATTAATGACTAATTATTACATTAATGGGATGTTACATAGAATGACTGTAATTGTTGCATGAAGGTTGTGTAACGCGTGAGTCATTAATTGAGGGCCTCTGAATCTGCCCGTAGCTTTGTCCGGATTCATTCTGACCGTGTCTCTTCCTTGTCTCAATCAGGTTGAGTTTCTCGTAGCTGATTACTCCATAGGTTTATTGAGTCGTGTCTCTTTGCTTCACACCTCTTTATAGAATCATGTCCAGCTGTCATGTTTTCCTTGGTCCACGTAGCCGGCTGAGTCATCAAGAATTATATGTGTGAAACTCTTTTTTTTTACCAATACAACTCACGATTCTACCATTGACAACCATTAAAAGTTTTGAAGCTTTGAATTCGATTTTGGGTTTTCAAAAAATATTATTTGTTTGAATTGGGTGTTGTTGAAAAGAATTGGGAATTCTCTCTATGTCTCTCTATCCCTCAATCCATAATTTCAGTAATGTAAAGCAAAGGAAAAGAGAGCAGCAATTCCACCATTGACAGTTATTAAAAAGCTTTGAAGCCTTGAATTCGAATTTGGATTTTTAAAAATCATTATTTGTTTGGATTGGGTATTGTTGCAAGCAATTGAGAATATGGTTTTGAGTTTATATCTCAAATTTGAGAGTGTTTTGGTGAAGATTAGACTTGATTTTGGCTGAATTTCATATTGAAACTCGAAGAAGAAGAAGAAGAAGAAGAAGAAGAAGAAGAAGAAGAAGACATGATATACATTATATTTATGAAATTGTAGTAAAATTGTAGAAAAATTATATTCTGTTGTTTATATATATATATATTTATTTAACTATTTTATGAAAGTTGAACAACATTGTATAAAAATTATATTTAAGTTGTATATAACTGAGTAGAAATAATGTATTTGAAAATTGTAGATAAGTTGTATAGTATATAATTAGTTGTATGGAATTTGTTTTTACTACGTATAAATTAGATACAAAAGACATATTGTATAAATTTTGTATAAAATTTGCATTTAAGTTGTATTTAACTGGGTAGAAATAATGTGTGAAAATTATAAATAAGTTGTAGATAAATTGTATAATATATAACTAGTTGTATAAAATTTATTTTTACTATGTATAAATCAGATACAAAATATACAAAAGACATATTATATAAATTTTGTATAAAATTTATATTTAAATTGTATGACATTATAGTTATATATAACTGATTAGAAATAATGTGTGAAAAATTATTTAAAAACCCAAAAGAATCAAGAATATTCTTGGAAAACCCAAATTCAATGTTAGTTTCATTCTTCTTGAATATCTTCTATTTCTGATCCCACATTTATCTACAAAAGTCAATCAATATCATATTTTCTTTATAATATTTAGCAAATAAGTATGGATAAAAAATGAGGATATCAAGAAAATGGAGATATCTGAGGGATACCGGATACCGTAGATATATCCATGTAAGAGATGTATAAACTAATTTAGCACATCATTAAATTAGAAACTACATCCGGGTATCTACACATAAAACCTCATACTTTAGAAGGGGTCTTATAAATTCATTTAACTTTAAAATCTTAATAGATCACTTTCAATTTGGGTCAACCTTTTAACCATATCAACCAACATACAATTATTCTTAATACTAAATATATGTGCAAGTCCATATATTCTTACATTTGTATCTTATTCAAAAGATAAAGATATTATATTTCAAACCAAATATATATATATATAGGTTAAGAGCTTATTGTAATTTACTCTAAGATAAATTGCTTTAACAATGATCTAATTCTTGATCATGAAACCATAATATAGTTATGGGTTATGCCGATTTAGCTTTAAAATCATTCAAAATTATTAACAATCGAAAAGATGTTAGTTTCCTGGATTCTCTGTCCTATCAAAATATAAATTATTATATTCTCTTATCGTTAAGAGGAAGTATTATATTTTATTCTTTTTACTTGAATATGATTTAACGAAGTGGCTCAACTACGCCATTGAATATGATTTTGTAGTTGGTAATGGCATATATGATCCAAAATAGTAACGTCGGTGGCAATATTATTGTTCAACTATTAACAAGTGGCATGGATATGGGCCAAATGATTTTACGGTTTTATAAATTTATTTTTAATTTTATAATTTTACTTTTTTTTACGCATGACAAATTTATTTTTATAAAAAAATCTATCTTTTGCTCATAAGAGAATTAAAACCAACATTTATTTTAATTTCAACGTCATAGATTAATGACCCCTTTCCCTAGGCGATTTTGTTAAACTCGCTGGCATAATTGTTGAGCCTTTTCCCTTCTTTTAAAGTGGCATGTGACAGCATAAGTTGGCAAACCAGATCCCTATGTGGAAAATTAAAAAAATTCACTCAATATTGTTTGTTAGAATTAGGATTATTTAAAGTCAAACTGTAACTGTTAACCGAATCACAAAATTTATTTATTGGGGTAATGATTAATGAACAAATTGAATTTTTATAATTAATTGCTTAATTGTTTGGGATGGTTTTGTTTAACCAAAAAATAAAATTTTCAGTCAAAGTCTACATTTAGAAGAAAACAGGTTACTGATAACTAAGTTTACTTTACTTCCTCAATAACCTATTTGGAAAAATAACAAAAGCTTTAGCGTGAATTAAAACGACAGTCAATCCCAAAAATTAAGGTAGAAAACTTTGATAAAATAAGATATTATAAAGTGTATTTCAATAGTACTTGGAACTTATCCTTACAAGTAAAATTCTTTATCCTTATATAGGGGTGTACAATCATAACATTTTTCCTATTTAAGACGAATTCATTATGAGCATTAATTGTATTTATTGCCCGTTATCATTGGTAACCATAACTGACACATTTGTAGCCATAAATGCCTTACAACGATTTCGATTCTCCTTCATTATTTACTTCTGGTTCATGTAACTTCCCTTCTTTTTGACCTTGATTCATTCCATTCGCGCCTCTTCTTTGACAACTGTTCAGGCCCGATCCTCTATTATGTACTATCTCATGGGTGTTTCCCTCATACCTTCCTTGTATTCTTAATTTGCTAATCGAGGACGTCGCTTGTCACTACGCCATTATACCACATGTCATGCTTAGTCAGGTTACCAACATTCCACGCGTGACATCTTTTTTCCACCAATATAGATAGTCCCCCTGATCTCGTCCAATTTCACTCCTCTATTTGAGGATATGAAAATAGTCGATGCATTAATAATACCCAACAGACTCGGGATCAAATTCCACATGAAGCTATGCGAATGGGTGTTAGTAGTATATATCTTAGTGTGTGAATTTGTATATATTAATTTGCACCTCCGTAATATTGGGTTTTGTTTGAAAATCTAACATAAACTACGAGTACGATTTTAAAGAATGAAACAAGGAAATTGATTTTGGTTGTTTTTCAAATGATAAAAAGTCCTAGGGCTATGAACTTCACCTAAGCATTCGCTTAATGGTTGTAAACTTTAAAGCTTATTTTATTGGTCAGGGTTTATTATAGCTATCAACACTCAAGTACTCACCCACTCAATACCTCCCGGTCAGAGAGTATTTTTCTCAATTTGGCTTTCTCAAGTCCAAATGGGTATTAAACAAAGCAGTTGATAATAAGCTGAAGTCAGAATTTACTATCTCAAGGTTCATCCTTTTAACTGGGCTTATCAATCTCTCGATTGACCCAATTTCTTTCTAGCCAAGTTTTCCTAGACTAAGCTCTTTCTCAAGTAGAGACCAAGTCAAATTGGTATGAAATAATATTTGCAACCATTAATTCTTCAAATAAAAGCAAGAACAAGGCTAGGTAATCAACACTTAACCATAAACAAGCACTATATCAAAAACACATTAAGTTTACACACTAGAAAAAGAAGAAGATGTGATAATTAAACCCATATTAATAATTAAGATGATGAAAATAAATATTCAAAAATCTCAAAATAGCAAAAACTACTAAAAGGGGAAAAGTAAAACGTCTAGAGTGGCTGCTGATGTCAAAAGTTAACCTAAAAATGTGAAACTCTTTTATTTATACAGTGCTGGAATTTTCAGAAAAAATACACATTTGGAGGTTCTGCGGCCACACAATTCCATGTGCAGTCTGCACTTTGATTCATCCTGGCAGGAATGGAAACATGTGGTCACACTTCTCTCTTTCTACGGTCGGCACATTTCTGAGTGTGTCCACACATTGCTTTTCTGCGGACCGCACAAATTTGACTATGGCCGCGTAACTGATCTTCTGCGGCCGCACAATAATTGTGCGGTTTGCACATCTGTTGAATTTGAATGCAGGTTCTCTGAACTTTTTCTCTTGCCCAGGTTATGCGGTCACACATTTCATGTGTAGAACGCACTTTGCACTTGTCTCTGATAGGAATTTCTTCACAGTCTGCGGTCCGCACTTCTGAGCTTCGTGCCTGTTTTTGTCCTTAGTTCAAATTACTCCTTCTTGAGTTGGATGTCATCTTAAGGGCTCATTTTTCACTATTCCTGTGATTAAGCATATTTCATCAGTTTTTGGGAACACAATTAAATGCTTTTGGACTAAAACGAGAGCAAAAAGGTGCTAATAAGTAGTCAAAATCCCCACTTATGAACTCCCCTAAACTTATACTTTTGTTTGTCCTCAAGCAAATAAGGTAATTCCCACCTCCACAAGTTAAGAGCTATTCCAGCTAATCAAAGATGAATCAATCACACATCAATTGCGACCAACAATACCCACAACACTTATGACATTTGCTCTTTTGAAGCACAAATATTTCTAATGTGACACTTGAGCATCAAGAGTTGACTTTATTTATCAAGGAAGCTCGCTCTTTCATGTAGGTCATTATGGATCTCAAACTCCTCCTCCTCTACTTTTCTTTTGCATATATCACTTAAGAATGTAGCACTCGATTCAAAGATTGTTGAAAGGTTTGCTCATCTCTCTTAAAATAATGTCACAAGTACGGATTTAAGTACCATAGGCTTGCCCCTCATGCAAATCACCACTAATGTAAGCTCACT
Organism: Nicotiana knightiana; assembly: GCA_005239525.1. Classification (NCBI taxonomy): domain Eukaryota; kingdom Viridiplantae; phylum Streptophyta; class Magnoliopsida; order Solanales; family Solanaceae; genus Nicotiana; species Nicotiana knightiana. The sequence continues at coordinate 21,953 of ML409148.1, read as the reverse complement.
CGGCTTGAAATCACGTAGGGATTTTTTGCAATGCGATGAAGGCATTTGGACTAAGGTTGGATATGCTATGATTGAACGGGTTCATCTTTCCTTAAGCACTCCATTTTCTCTTATCGGCTCATGCTTTGCCAACTCTTTAAGGAATTTGATTTTCCATAGGGGAATTAGAGAGACTTCGCATCACTGTTTCATGGTCAAGACATTTATTTTCTCCTTCTTTGCTTTCTCCATGCTTTGCATCATTACTGTACTTTGAACTCCCTTCAACTCTTAAACTTATTGACTTTTTTGTATTTTTCTTTTTGTTCTTTCTTTCTTGTTCTTGCCTTTACTTCTCTTCATTTATTTTCTCTTTTTGTGCCTTGATACCTTTTTCAAACTCCTTGTCTCTCCCCCAAACTTCCATTTTTAGCCAATTGTTTCACAAGAGTGTTAAGGAAAGCTCGGGTGCCAAGAGGGGGTCACGACAAAATGGGTAAAGGCTTGTAACATGGTGATCAATTGAGAAAGATTTTAGGCTCAAATGGGTTGACTAGGGATGGAAACTTTGGTGGACCATGGAAAATTTTCAGTGGGTCAAGGAGAGCCTACAATCACTTCTCAAGCCAAGAACTACTTAAAATTTCGTCCAGAAACACATTCGGGGCAAGTTCTAAACCATTTGCACGTGTACTTGGACTTGCAACACCTCTCACGTAGTTGGATTGTTACAAAGGATAGAGTCGAGGGCCCACAACGACCATATTCAAGATTGAAAATCACTATAGCTTGACTAAACCACTTGATGATTACCCAAGTCAACACAAGAGTCACAAGGTCACTGACTAGAGCTATTTTTTTCTTCCAAAAACCTTATTTTTAACCATATGCACGTAGTTAGGTGAGTTGGTACCAAGTGAAGCATGATTGACTCTTCGATCTTTACTCAATTTAGTCTTTTTATTCACTACTACTACTGTTCTTACCTAAACACCAAAAACGGACTCAGTCCCTTAAGAGGTTTATCACGCCATCCATCGTTGGGAAGAGTCACCCGGTTCACACAAAAAGTAGCTTTTGAAAGAACCGTGGCATTAAGAAAACCAAAGGCTTATTGGTCAATAAAAACATAAAAGAAAAGTTACAAAACTAAAAAGAAGCTAATAGATTAAACATAGACTAATAAGAAAACATAATAAAGAAGCTAAAGATCAAACTGCTGAAAGCATAACAAATATACATAATGAGAGACGAAAAGAGAAAATATATACATGCAGAATAAAGAGAAAGAAGAAAATATAGTCTGTTATTACAAACCAAATGTCTAAAAGTCAGCCAAATAGCAAATAAACTCCACCCCCTCGAATAATAATAAGCATTGTCCCCAATGCTTAACGAAACAAGAATAAAGAAGGGTAAGAGTGAAAAGGACTCCCTATATGGTCTTGGACATATCTGTGTCCATAGCAGTGTTACCTCCCTCAGTTTTCTCTAACTGGATCTCATCATCATCGACTTTGGGAGTAACTCTCTTGGTGAACATCTGGCGCAATGCCTCAGCAGTGTCGAAAGCCAGGTCTGGCTCCTCAGAATGGCCAGCTGGGGCCATTGGAGTAGATGGTGCTGCTGGTGCTGGTGGGTCTGACCCTATGAGCAAATGGAATGGAAGGTCACCAGCTACTACTATCTTGGTCAACTCTCTCCTCAACATGTCAACTGGTTTCTTGGACGCCTGGAATTCCCTCATTTTCTTTACCTGCTTCCCTAGATCCTCAATCACTACTCCATGTTCTACCAAGGGGTTCATGATGGTGGTTTGGTTTTCCAAGATCTTCTTCAATGTGTCTTCGACTGTCGGAGAAATCTGGGGTGTCGGGGTGGTTGACTGTGCTGCAAGAGCACTGGATATGCCAGTCAGCTTTGTTGTGGCTATCTGTATCTAGTTGTTGAGGCTCGCCAGTGTTTGGGAGACTAGCAACGCAAATAGTGGATGAGTGGGCATGGGCACCAGCTTCAAAAAGGATGTGAAAGGCACCAATGCTGAAGGACCTAAGAAGGAGGTGGAGGCATAGCTGCTGCACTTTCATAAGGATCTACTGAAGTAGATTGCATGTCAACTGTATCAGCAGCTACCCTGACAGGCTCATCAGATTGGCCTGTAGTAGTAGAGGGCTGACCCTTCTTCTTTGAGTTTCCACCATCCATCAAAGAATACCATGAGAAAGGCTTCTTCGCCCGCACCTTAGTGTCAAAATCCCTTGGTTCCACCCCCGCATCTGTAAGGTACTCAGTGATAGTGTTGGGATACGGGTATGAGGTGTCACCTTGATTGGCGACCACACACATGTTTGCCGACATCACAACACCCACATTGATTGGATACCCGACCATGATAGAATCGACTAGCATTACCCTTGGAATCGAAAGATTTGTTTCGTTTCGGCACGAATCTAGTTTGCTACATATAAATGTCTGCCATCCCTTTGTCTCAAAATTTAGGGTGTTCCGCTGAATAGGAACCCCTGTTGTGATCTATGCAGGAGGCGGCCCCGGAGCTTCAAGAATCTCAGCTAGCCATGGGCGAGCTTCATCTCCCATTGCAAACTTTTCCAGGTAATATTCAAGATCAAAATCCTCAAACCCTAAGTAAGAATTCAAGGTGCTCTAGTCGAATCTCACCTTCAAATTTCTCACTTTTGTTATCTTGGATCCCTTTCTTTGTAAGTTCCACATTGGCCTAAAATTCCCGGACCAGGTATTCCTTAGCATCTTTCACACTCTGGGTGAACCACATCGACCCCTTTCTCTCTCTGAACCGTCTCAACACTTCTGGGTTGTACTTTTTAAGGTCTTTCAAATTGAACTGATGCTCAAGAGTGAGCGATCTTGCCGTCCACTGATCTCGCCCAAGTCACATCTCAAATTAGGGTTGTAAAATGGTCGATTACAATAATATTTACCCAACTAGGGGGCGGGATCGAATCCACAGGGAGCGTAGATGGGATTAGTGGTATATATTTGGACTAAGCGTGTAAAGTGTCTAAGTTGCAGTTCCACAAACTTTGTTTTGATTCTACTTCTAAAATTATACTATGGTTTTCAAATGTAAAATAAGAAACTAAGAAATAATGTTTTTGTTGTTGTTTTTCAAATATGTAAAGGTCTAGGGCTGTGACTTCCACCTAGGTGTTTTCCTAACGGGTTGTGGGCTTTAGAGCGAGTTTCGTTGGTCGGGGTGTATTATAGCAATCAACACACAATTACTCACTCAATACCTCTCAGTAAGAGAGTAGTTTTGCCCAATTTGGCTTTCTCAAGTCCAAATGGGTATTGCACAAAACTGTTGATAAATTCTCAAGTTAGGTTTTACTATCACTAGATTCAACCCTTTAATTGTGACTATCAATCTCTTGGATGCATCCCAATTTCTTGTTAGCCAAGTTTTTCTAGACTAAGTCTCTCTTTATCAAGTAGAGACTGATCACGCTCAACTATGTCTTATAAAAGAATAAGCGGGCGTTGCAAATATCATATGAGTATTTAGCCCAGAGTCGAATCCCATAGGGAACTAACGTATCAATTGTTATTGTCAGATTATTAAATTCTGAATAATCAACTTTCTCAAAAGTTATGAATGTCACTTGGTGGTGTTTTTACTACTACAGCGGAGCAAAATAATAAACCAAAGATTAATTAACAAGGAGGTGTAAACAATTGTAATAAAGGTCTAAGCCAATGATTTCCCCCGTTGGTACTTTCCCTAGTTGTATGTTCCTATAACTTTGACTTGGTTGTCTCTATCAATCATGAACTCTCCAGCTATCGTAAATCTCTCTCGAGCATTTATGATAATTTACTAGTCGCACTCTCTCGAGCTACGCTAGCTATATTTACGTTACAACTCACTTTAGATTGCACCCGAGGTATATTATCTCTAACCCAACCTCTAAACCCTCAGTTATCTCTCTCGTCTATACTCTGGGAGTGATTTTATTCAACAACTACCTAAATATGCACTCTCTCTCAAGCAGATACATAATAAATAGGAACCGCTAGTTGAGGGCCCTTCAACTAACTACAATCAAAACGTTGTTGAACAAATAGAGATAAATAACCAACTCAAAACTATATTAACATGCCAACGAGTTCATCCCCAACAGGTTCCACCAAAACCTTAGATTAAAGTATTTAGCTACACATAATAGCAATGAAAACTACAAAAGAATTCATGAGCAATGATAAAAATCACAAGAGAAGGAGATAAGTATTGATGCCCAAATTGCCTCCTTGCCTCTTGCCTTTGTGTTCTAAACTCTAAAAACCTGATTCTCCCTACTCTTGGGCGAAGTGGACCTTATATAGTTGATGTAGAATGGCCTGGGACTTCCAAATTTACCCCTGAAATAATGCCTCACGCGTCTGGACTAGCGCGGGCGCGCTAAGGCCGCGCTAGTGGGGTTTCTGTCTACCTCTGGATCGCTGGACTAGCGCGGGCGCGCTAATGCCGTGCTAATGCCCGCGCTAAAAGGGTTCTTCACTGCCTCATGCAAGTTGAACTAGCGCGGGCGCGCTAATGCCGCGCTAGTAGGGTTTTCCACTATCTCTGCATAAATCCCCGAGTCTTCAGTTTTCAATTCATCCAAAAGGAACCCCATGGTTTATTCTACTTCAATTCTTGCCCGGATCACCGTCATAAGCTTTCCTTACGGTATTGTACTCCTGTGAAACACACAAGTCACCATTAGAGCACATTTTATCCTTATTTCACATACTTAAGACAGTAAAGCATCATTAAGTTAGAGTATAACATAAGCCAAACCATACACTTTTAGCCTATTATCAACACCCCACACTTGAATCATTGCTAGTCCTCGAGCAATCCACTACATCTTACTCGGCCTCTGTTCATAAAGCGCTTCCCTACAGTGACACCCCACCAACAAGTCACAATCATCTCTCGCAGTGTAACATCCATACCTCAAATGGCGACTCTCTCATGCCGTGCCATGTTTTACTTTCTCATACTGCTTTGCAGGGGGTCAAGACTTACCTCTTTTTCATGAATCACGTGCCCTCACATCACACATTTGAGAGTAGTTCCACAACACATAATTTTCAAAACAACAGGAACTTTTAGATAGGAAAAATTCACTCACTCTCACACAGAACCTTCATATGCTACACAGACACACCATAGGCTTGCCCGTAGTGTAATACTCCCCTAATCGAGTTTGTTTAGTCCAAGATCAATAGGTCTTTAATTGGTTGTAATGTAGGCTAAGGGACGGGTAGGATAAATTTGGGTGTAGTGACTAACCTCCCTAAGCACTTTTAATACATTTACATTAACATTCCACCCATTTCTCCTGTGTTACCAGACTTTTCACCACACTTTTTTTCATGATTACCCCTATTCTTCTCAGGTGCAACTTTTTGTTTTTATTTTTTTTTATTTTTTTGTTTTTTTGTTTTTGTCACTCACTGCTAAGGACTACAAATTGTGATTTTCCTTTTTCCTATATTATTTTTTTTTCTAAGTGGCTTTCACTTTTGCATTTTGTTTCTTTTCAAATTTGCACCTTTTACTCCATTCCCTTGTGTTTCCTTACAAACCACAGCTTTACCGCACACTTTGTCTTTTACATCACAACAAACAATCGACGTGCTCCTGGGAGGTAAAAGGTTCAAACAGACAGGCTACTCGAACACTGGGTATGTCCCATCACATGGTTAGCAAAGAAATAGGTTCATAGGCTCAAACGGGGTTAATTATGGTCAAATACTTTTAGGTGGATGCACAATTTTTCTGGATTACAAGGAAATGCCTATATCTCTTCTCGGACTAAACAAGCCTCTATTTCGATTTGTACACACACGGGGCAAGTTCTAGCTATCAAATGCAAGCATAGAATACAATATAGATAATCTCACATACACTTGGCACAGAATTCAATCCAAATTGGTTCTCAACACACTCCATCAAGCATTCGAGATAGTTGCACATGCATCATTAAGGCAATTTACAAGATTCACCAAAAGAGCCTAAGCGTCACACTCAAAGAGTCATGGTGTTAAAGTGTGTGAGGGTTGCTTTTTCTAATTCAATTCCTTGCCCAAGAGGTTCCTACTAACAACTAAAAAGAAAACGAAGAAGCTAGCTATACCCGGTTCAAACTAAACCCTTGGAAAAGAACCGAGGTCAAAAGAAAAACCAAGGGGGAGTTACTACACTACCTACCAACAAAAATAACAAAAAAAAAAAAAAAATCTTTTTTGGACTAACTTCCCTCAAGAGAACTGCCTAAGAAGTCCGTCGTCGAGAAGAGTCCTCTACATATATCTTTTTTTTTATAACCGCCTTGGACCCTCAAGAACCCCTAGCACAGGGATCCATCGTCAGGCCAAGATGATAGAATATAATTACTTACACCTAGAAATCACTACAAAATTAATACTAACCTACAATTATAACATGCCAAATCAAAATAACTAAATTAACATATCTACAACATACAACATACATACAAGGAATCCACCCCCACCCCACATTTAAAATGAGGACATCTCCTCATGGCCAAACAAAACATAGTAAGGGAGAGGGAACTTCCCTGACAGATCAATCTTGATCGGATACGGAGCCGGCGTCGACCTTGCATGCCCGACCCAAAGCATGGAGCCAGCCAATGATTTTCTTTTCTGATTTCCTCTGCTGAGTGGCCATCTCATCTACTCTTGCACCCACGTCAGCTACCGAGGTCCTTAGACCAGCTACATCGTGCTCTAAGCGGTCTAACCGCTGTCACCGAATGGCCCCAGATGGGCCTGCAACTTCCGCATCCTGTGGTGGCGCTGTCTGCTCACCCACAATCTCCACCTCGTCATCAGCCTGGTGTGGCGTCTCGTCATCCTCCTCCTCCTCATTACTATCATCAGAATTTTCCCCATCCAACTCTTCCGGTGCTACCGGTCCCTTGCTAATTTTGACCCTATCTGCCGTGAATGGATGCACTGAAGAGACTTGACCGTCTATAGCCAGGTTATAAGACACATTTTCCTGAAGACATAACCAGTAACCAGGGATGGATAGTATAACCCGTACCATGGAACCTTGACACGTTGGAACATTTCATCATGTATAACTCTAGCCACGTCGAATGTGACATTGTTCATGAAACACCAAATGAGGCACCCTCGAGGTATGTTCACCTCGGACAGGTTCTTGGAGGGTAGGAGGCGGCTGTTTATGAAGTACAGCCATCACTTGGCCTCAAACTTGAGGGCCTAGGAGTGAAACTTGTTCCCGTACTTGTACCATTGTAAAGTGGCCCCTGGTTGACATATGACATCAGTGAAAGTAGACCAGGGAGTGTATTCTCCACTGAATGTTTGGTAGCCGTCCACATACCCCTCAACTGGTGGAGGCAGCCTGTACAGAATTTGGATGGTGTCTAGGGAGGCATCGACCGGCCTCTTGCGCACAGTCACAACATGATTCACGTGTTCCAGAAGGTTCGCGTAGAACTCCCGGACAAGCATAACATTAGCCACAACAGGCTCCTCCATGAATATTTCTAGTCCTCGTCGCCTCAGCTCGACGTGTATATTGGGACAGGTTGTCCCTAATGCCCTGGGGTCCATGGCCTGTTCCGGCACAATTGTTTTGGCCTCCTTTTTTCTAAATCGGTCCTGGGCTTTGGCTGAGATGAATTTATGAATGTCGAAAGGCCTTGAGTCAAAAAATTTTTGAGGCCAGTCTCCGGTGTTGGATTGAGGAGGGCGGCTGGAGGAAGATCCAGTGGCTTGGCGCTTTCGGGGTGGCATGGTACCTACAAAACGCCCATTATCAGTTTAGAACAAACGGGTGACCCAACCCATGGCTACTCAGACTTCACCACGCAATTGGTCACTACACTTCCTCCAAAGAGGCATTTTTACAAACATGTGGTGGGTAATGGCTATGTTTAATCCCAAACCTTCATTAAAGCACGATAAACACCACCACATTGCCCCAATAAAAACACATCACCCCCACCATTCATGAGTTGCAAGTTCTCAGCCCTACACAACTACTATCAAGTATATCTACCCAAGACTAAGACTACATTCTACCATACAGAGCAAAAAAAGAAAGAAAAGAAAGCTAAAAACGAAATTGAACGATAAAATAAAAAAATCAAAGGGAGAATTACATACATGTAGAGAGAATGAGAGGAGGAAATTCAAAGGGTGGTGAAGGATTTCGTGAGAGTGGGTTTGTTTTAGGGNAAAGTGGAAGGGGTGGGGTGGGGGTTTAGCTTATTTGGGTAAAAGAAGAAAAAGAAAAAAAAGAAGAGAAAATAACAAAATTAAAAAAAAGATTACCTGGGTTCGAGTCCACTAGCGCGGCCTTAGCATTGTCGTAGCGCGGACGCGCTAGTGGAAAGCATCGTGGGGCAGTGTAAAACCCCACTAGCGCGGGATAAGTGCTGGATTAGCGCGGCCGCGCTAGTGGAATTGAAGCTGGGGCAGTGTAAAACCTGACTAGCGCTGCCTAAGCGCGGGCGCGCTAGTCCAGGCGTCCCCAGCTATATTTCTTTGTTTTCTTCATCCTTGGGGGCTTTTGCCTGCCCCTTTTCTTGAACACCTGCCCATGTTAGTATCTACACTATAAACACTATAAATGTTGGGTTGCCTCCCAACTAGCGCTTGATTTAACGTCGTGGCACGACGCAAAGTAGGCGCAATTAAGGATCGCTCATCCTTTGTGGTTCCTCGAGACGCACCTCAGACAACTCTTTTGTGTCATCCATTCCCACATACAATTTTAGTCGTTGGANTCCTCCTCCTCCTCATTACTATCATCAGAATTTTCCCCATCCAACTCTTCCGGTGCTACCGGTCCCTTGCTAATTTTGACCCTATCTGCCGTGAATGGATGCACTGAAGAGACTTGACCGTCTATAGCCAGGTTATAAGACACATTTTCCTGAAGACATAACCAGTAACCAGGGATGGATAGTATAACCCGTACCATGGAACCTTGACACGTTGGAACATTTCATCATGTATAACTCTAGCCACGTCGAATGTGACATTGTTCATGAAACACCAAATGAGGCACCCTCGAGGTATGTTCACCTCGGACAGGTTCTTGGAGGGTAGGAGGCGGCTGTTTATGAAGTACAGCCATCACTTGGCCTCAAACTTGAGGGCCTAGGAGTGAAACTTGTTCCCGTACTTGTACCATTGTAAAGTGGCCCCTGGTTGACATATGACATCAGTGAAAGTAGACCAGGGAGTGTATTCTCCACTGAATGTTTGGTAGCCGTCCACATACCCCTCAACTGGTGGAGGCAGCCTGTACAGAATTTGGATGGTGTCTAGGGAGGCATCGACCGGCCTCTTGCGCACAGTCACAACATGATTCACGTGTTCCAGAAGGTTCGCGTAGAACTCCCGGACAAGCATAACATTAGCCACAACAGGCTCCTCCATGAATATTTCTAGTCCTCGTCGCCTCAGCTCGACGTGTATATTGGGACAGGTTGTCCCTAATGCCCTGGGGTCCATGGCCTGTTCCGGCACAATTGTTTTGGCCTCCTTTTTTCTAAATCGGTCCTGGGCTTTGGCTGAGATGAATTTATGAATGTCGAAAGGCCTTGAGTCAAAAAATTTTTGAGGCCAGTCTCCGGTGTTGGATTGAGGAGGGCGGCTGGAGGAAGATCCAGTGGCTTGGCGCTTTCGGGGTGGCATGGTACCTACAAAACGCCCATTATCAGTTTAGAACAAACGGGTGACCCAACCCATGGCTACTCAGACTTCACCACGCAATTGGTCACTACACTTCCTCCAAAGAGGCATTTTTACAAACATGTGGTGGGTAATGGCTATGTTTAATCCCAAACCTTCATTAAAGCACGATAAACACCACCACATTGCCCCAATAAAAACACATCACCCCCACCATTCATGAGTTGCAAGTTCTCAGCCCTACACAACTACTATCAAGTATATCTACCCAAGACTAAGACTACATTCTACCATACAGAGCAAAAAAAGAAAGAAAAGAAAGCTAAAAACGAAATTGAACGATAAAATAAAAAAATCAAAGGGAGAATTACATACATGTAGAGAGAATGAGAGGAGGAAATNCTAGCGCTGCCTAAGCGCGGGCGCGCTAGTCCAGGCGTCCCCAGCTATATTTCTTTGTTTTCTTCATCCTTGGGGGCTTTTGCCTGCCCCTTTTCTTGAACACCTGCCCATGTTAGTATCTACACTATAAACACTATAAATGTTGGGTTGCCTCCCAACTAGCGCTTGATTTAACGTCGTGGCACGACGCAAAGTAGGCGCAATTAAGGATCGCTCATCCTTTGTGGTTCCTCGAGACGCACCTCAGACAACTCTTTTGTGTCATCCATTCCCACATACAATTTTAGTCGTTGGACATTAACCTTGAAGGTGTTGGTGCCATTTTCACTGGTTATCTCCACAGCCCTAGACGGGAACACTCCGGTAACATTGAACGGTCCAGACCATCGGGACTTAAGCTTACCAGGAAACAATCTCAACCTTGAATTGTACAATAATACCTCGTCTCCCGGTTTGAAATTTTTGTCCACAATGTGCTTGTCATGTAGCCGCTTCATTCTTTCTTTGTATAGCGTCGTACTTTCAAAAGCGTGATATCTGAATTCCTCCAGCTCATGCAGCTCTGTCAGTCTATTTTCCCCAGCAGCATCGGGGACCATGTTCAATTGCTTTAAGGCCCACCAAGCTCGATGTTCTAGCTCCACAGGCAGATGAAAGGCCTTCCCAAATAACAACTTGTATGGGGACATACCGATTGGTGTTTTGAATGCGGTCCTATAGGCCCAGAGTGCATCGTCAAGCTTTTTCGTCCAATCCGTTCTTGTGGTGTTTACAGTTTTCGTGAGCAGACTCTTGATTTCTCGGTTAGAGACCTCTACCTGCCCGCTAGTTTTGGGGGTGATACGGGGTAGCCACCCTGTGGCGCACATCATATTTATCCAGCAACTTTTCAAAGACACTATTGCAAAAGTGTGTGCCCCCATCACTGATAATGGCTCTCAGAATCCCAAACCGGGTGAAAATATTCTTCTTCAAAAACCCTACCACCACTCTCGAATCATTGGTGGGGAATGCTGCAGCTTCCACCCATTTGGACATGTAATCTACAACAACAAGTATGTACTTATTACCGTAAGAGCTAACAAAGGGAACCATGAAATCGATCCCCCAAACATCGAACACCTCAACTTCCTGAATTGGTTTCATAGGCATCTCATGTCGACGGGATATGTTTCCCGTTCTTTGGCATTCATTGCATCCTTTTACCCACCGGTGAGCATCCTTGAAAATTTTTGGCCAGTAAAAACCGGCCTCTGACACCTTTGCTGCTGTCCGGACTCCTCCAAAGTGTCCCCCATAAGGTGACGCGTGACAAGCCTGCAGAATAGAAAATTGTTCTATCTCAGGGACGCATCTCCGGATCATGTTATCAATACAAATTCTGAACAAATACGGTTTGTCCCAATAGTAGTTTCGGCAGTCACGATAAAATCGTCTTTTGCACAGAAGAGAGCTCATAAGGGTTGATGCCGCATGCCAGGTAATTAGCAATATCTGTGTACCATGGCACCTCTCCCACACTTGTTGCTAGCAGCTACTCATCTGGAAATGTTTCCAGAATATCCTCAGACTCAGGTGCCTTTTCACCACCTTCAAGGCGTGATAAATGATGAGCGACTTGGTTCTCCGTTCCCTTACGGTCACGAATCTCCAAGTCAAACTCTTGCAAAATCAGCACCCAACGAATTAGGCGCGGCTTAGACTCTCTTTTCTCGACCAAGTACCGAATGGCTGCGTGATCAGTGTACACGATTACTTTCAACCCGATCAGGTAAGACCTGAACTTGTCAAAGGCAAACACTACAGCCAACATCTCTTTTTCTGTTACCGTGTAATTCAGCTGAGCTCCACTCAACGTCCTACTTGCGTAGTAAATTATGTGCATTACCTTATCTCTGTGCTGACCCAACATGACTCCCACAACGTAGTCACTAGCATCACACATGAGTTCGAACGGTTGCTCCCAGTCGGGGGAAACTATAATCGGTGTTGTGACTAACCGCTTCTTTAGCTCCTCAAAAGATACCCTTCAATCATTAGAAAACACAAATGGGTTATCTTTTTCTAGAAACTTATAGAGAGGGTTGGCAATTTTGGAGAAATCCTTGATGAATCGCCGGAAGAATCCGGCATTTCCCAGGAAGCTACGACTAGCTTTAACTGACATGGGCGGTGGGAGTTTTTCAATCACGTCTACCTTGGCTTTGTCCACCTGAATACCTTGGATCGAAACCAAGTGTCCCAAGATGATTCCTTCTTGTACCATGAAATGACACTTCTCCCAATTCAGCATTAGGTTCGTCTCGATGCACCTCTTCAGTACACGGTTTAAATTTGCTAGGCATTCATCAAATGAATTTCCCATAACTGAGAAATCGTCCATGAAGACCTCCATAATATCTTCCACCATGTCCGTGAAAATGGCCATCATGCATCGTTGGAATGTTGCAGGTGCATTGCAGATGCCAAATGCCATCCTCCTGAAAGCAAACCCCCATAAGGGCATGTGAATGAGGTCTTTTCCCTATCCTCCGGGGCAATAGAAATCTGGTTGTACCCCGAATACCCGTCAAGGAAACAAAAATGAGACCTCCCTGCTAGCCGGTCGAGAATCTGATCAATGAAGGGAAGTGAGAAGTGGTCTTTGCAGGTGGCAAGGTTCAACTTTCTGTAGTCCATGCATATTCTCCAACCCGTGACGGTTCTGGTGGATATAAGCTCGTTTTTATCATTCTTTACCACCGTCATACCACCCTTCTTTGGTACACACTGTACTGGGCTAACCCAGTTGCTGTCAGAGGTGGGGAAAATGATTCCCGTATCTAACCACTTTATAATTTCCTTCTTCACCATTTCCTTCATATTTGGGTTCAAACGCCTTTGGTGTTCCCTAGAAGGTCTGTGTCCCTCTTCCAGGAGAATCTTGTGCATGCAATAGGCTGGGCTGATCCCTTTAATATCTGCCATGGTCCAACCAATGGCAGTCTTCCATTCTGAAAGTACCTGTAACAATTGTTGTTCCTGCACATCTAACAACCCATATGAGATAATAACAGGTAATGTAGGGTTAGGTCCAAGAAATGCATACCTGAGATGAGCTGGTAAAGGCTTCAACTCTAACTTGGGTGGTACTTCAACTGAGGGCTTGGCTGGCGGACTCTCTCTCTTTTCCAAGTGTAATGGTTCAATTTCGAGAGCCCTCGACCATGCCCCTTTTCCTTCCAGTGCTAATACCCATTCTGCTAGTTCCTCACCGTTCATATCATCTAAGTTTATCAAACATGCAGTCAAAGGGTCCCCAACAGTCAAGGACGCATCGTCTTCCTCCAGTATCACTTTCATGGCATCAATAAGAGAGCAGTTGGCGAACTCACTTGGTCGCCTCATAGACTTCTGCACGTTGAACGTGATTTCTTCATTATTGAGCCTCATCTTAAGCTCACCAGTCTCACAATCAATGAGGGCTCTGCCTGTGGCGAAGAATGGCCTTCCCAAGATTATGGGAATTTCCTCGTCTACCCGGCTGTCTAGGATCACAAAGTCAGCAGGGAACACAAATTTCCCCGCTTGCACTAGCACATCGTCCAGAATACCCGACGGTCTCTTCACCGTCCTATCAGCAAGTTGCAACAACATGGAGGTAGGCATGGCTCTACCAATCCCCAGTCTTTTATAGATGGCCAGCGGCATCAAATTAATGCTGGCCCCCAAGTCACATAGAGCTTTGGCGAAAGCAAAGTTGCCAATGGTACAAGGAATTGTAAAACTCCCTGAGTCAGACAATGTTTCCGCAATAGGACGCGTCACCACCACACTACAAGTCTAGGTAAGGGTGACAGTAGCCAGATCTTGGAAGTCAAATTTTCTGTACATCAAGTCCTTCATCATTTTAGCATAGCCAGGCATTTACTTCAACGCATCAATCAATGGGATATTTACCTGTATTTACTTTAACATGTCCAAGAACTTCTTATACTGCTCATCCTTCTGGTATTTCGCCAGCCTTTGAGGGAATGGAGATGGCAGTCTCTTCTTTCCTGTTATCTGTACTTTTTCCTTTTCAACCACCACCTCTACTGCTGGCTCTGTGATTTCCTCTAATTCTTTCTCAGCTTCACTTTGCTTACTGGATTCTCCTTCCGCTGGCTGCACTGTGACCTTGGTCAAAGGAGTCGAGTCATCAATTTCAATAGGCACTTGCACTAGTGTATCTGTTTGTCTGCTTTCATGCACTATCTCCTATTCCAGGTCCAGGCCTCTGCCATTGCGGAGACTCACTGCCATTAGCTGCTTTGGGCCCTGGTCCCTTGGATTCACCTGAGTATCAGCAGGTAAAGTTCCATGAGGATGATGGTTGACTGCATTTGAGATCTGCCCCAGCTGTACCTCAATATTTTTAATGGCTGAGTCATGGGCATCTACTCTTTCACTGATCTTGGTAGTTGACCCAATAACCTGTTGCATCATAGCTTCTAACCTGGAGAACCCATCTTCTTGCCTTACCCCCTGTTGATGCTGAGGAGGGTGGTATGACTTGTTGTTGATTCTGATGGTTATAACCGTGTGGCTCTGATATGGTGCTACATTACCTTGCGGTCTCATGACACCCATGTTTCTACTGTTCTGTTGTTGGTGAGGCGGTCTATACGGTTGAACTTGCTGACCCCAATTCTGCCCCCTTGTCTCTGGCTTCCATAATTTGACACATAATTCATGTTCTCTGGATGAGGAGGGTGATCACATTCTGCATTCCACTGATTACCAAATGGCTGACTAATGCAAGATGAACATAAGCCCCCATTGGTTGTATCCATGATGTGTACCTTCTACTTTTGCCCTGATTCCTTCACCTTCTTAGTTAGTATGCTCATCTGTGTTATCAAGGTGGCCACGTTCTCCGCAATAGTATTGGATGAATTGAAGGGCACTGAGTGAACTACAGGAGTAATGGGTGCATTCCTGGTTGTCCATCCTGAATTCTGCGCCATTTTATCAAGCAGGATCTGACTTTCTCTCCATGTTTTGCTCAAGAATGCTCCATCAGCTGAAGCATCAACATTTTCCTTTACAGTATCAATCAGACCCATATAAAAACGCTTCCCCAACATCTTCTCAAGAATATCATGGTGTGGATAGATAACCAGCATTCCCTTAAATCGTTCCCATGTCTCCTGCAATGTTTCAACTGGTTTCTATCTAAAGCTCAAGATTTCATCAATTTGTTGAGCTGTCTTGTTGGGTGGATGAAATTTGTTCACGAACTGATTAGCTAACTCCTCCCATGTGGTAATAGAATTGATGGGGAGTGAGTTTAGCCAAGTCTGGGCTGCTCCAGTCACTGAGAATGGAAACAACAACAATTTTATTGCCTCCTGAGTGACGTTTGGCTGCCTCTGTGTTTTGCAAATTGACAGGAAATTCTTCAAATGCTGTTGGGGGTCTTCGATGTATGACCCTGAGAATAGTCCCTTGTTCTGCAACAAGTGCAGCATATTATTTGTAATCTGGAAAGATTCAGCTTGTATTTGAGGGACTAGTATCGCAGTAGCCGAATTCTCTGCTGTGGGTTGTGCCCAGTCATATAAAGGAGCCTCTGCCCCTATCTGCACAACTGGATCTACCACATCATCCCCATTGTTGTTCATGTTGTTTGGATCTTCCATGTCAGGTTCAAGTTGTTCAATTGGTGGTTGTTGTTTGCTTTTCCGGTTGGCACAGTTTAAGGCCTTGAAAACTTTCTCGGGGTCTGATAAGGCTTCAAATAATTCACCAGTTCTCGATGAGTTTCTAGGCATGCACCTGTATAACCAAGTTAGAAAATGTTAAACTTTCAATGCCTAGATGAAAATTGACTATATTTAAAAATTTTGTATTTCTTCCAACTCCAACTGATAACGTCGTTAATTCCCTGGCAACGACGCCAAAATTTGATCATGCTCAACTATGTCGTATAAAAAGTCTAAGTGGGTGTTGCAAATATAATCTGAGTATTTAGCCCAGAGTCAAATCCCACAGGGAACTAACGTATCAATTGTTATTGTCAGATTACTAAATTCTCAATTATCAACTTTCTCAAAAGTTATGAATATGACTTGGTGGTGTTTTTACTACTACAACTGAACAAAATTAATAAACTAAAGATTAATTAACAATGAGGTTTAAACAATTGTAATAAAGGTCTAAGACAATGGTTTCCCCCGTTGGTACTTTCCCTAGTTGTATGTTCCTATAACTTTGACTTGGTTGTCTCTATCAATCATGAACTCTCCAGCTATCGTAAATCTCTCTCGAGCATTTATGATAATTTACTAGTCACACTCTCTCGAGCTACGCTAGCTATATTTACGTTACAGCTCACTTTAGATTCCAGCTGAGGTATATTATCTCTAACCCAACCCCTACACTCTCGGTTATGACTCTCGTCTATACTCCGGGAGTGATGTTATTCAACAACTACCTAAATATGAACTCTCTCTAAAGCAGATACATAATAAATAGGAACCGCTAGTTGTGGGACCTTCAATTAACTACAATCGAAACGTAGTTGAACAAATAGAGATAAATAACCAACTCAAAGCTATATTAACATGACAACGAGTTCATCCCCAACGGGTTCCACCAAAACCTTAGATTAAAGTATTTAGATACACATAATAGCAATGAAAACTACAAAAGAATTCATGAGCAATGATAAAAATCACAAGAGAAGGAGATAAGGATTGATTCCCAAATTGCCTCCTTGCCTCTTGCCTTTGTGTTCTAAACTCTAAAAACCTGATTCTCCCTACTCTTGGGCTAAATGGACCTTATATAGTTGATGTAGAATGGCCTGAGACTTCCAAATTTATCCCTGAAATAATGCCTCACGCGTCTGGACTAGTGCAGGTGCGCTAAGGCCGCGCTATTCCCGTGCTAGTAGGGTTTCTGTCTGCCTCTGGATCGCTGGACTAGTGCGGGCGCGCTAATGCCCGTGTTTGTAGGGTTTTCCACTATCTCCGCATAAATCCCTAAGTCTTCATTCTTCAATTCATCCATAAGGTACCCCATGGTTTATTCTACTTCAATTCTTTCCCATATCACCGTCATAAGCTTTCCTTACGGTATTGCACTCCTGTGAAACAGACAAGTCACCATTAGAGCACATTTTATCCTTATTTCACATACTTAAGACAGTAAACATCATTAAATTAGAGTATAACATAAGCCAAACCATACACTTTTAGCCTATTATTAGAGACTAAGTCAAATAGGCTTGAATCAATATTTTCAACCATTAATTCTACAATTACAGCAAGAACTAGGCTAAATATTACACACACAATCATAAATAAGCCCTAAATCAAACACCCATTAGGTTCCCACACTAGGGTTGGGTTACAACCCTAACTAGAAATTTAGCTACTCATAATGAGTGATGAAGAAAATAAAGAAGAAAAGATGATTAAACTCATATAATAAATAGATGAAAATCCAAAGTAAAATAAAAAATTTAAACTAAAGTTTCCTAAAAGATTAAATAAAAACGGCTACAAACTTTCTGGTATTAAAAACTTAACCTAATTTCTTTAAAAAAACTATTTATACACAGCTGAAATTTTCAGACAACATTGCCCTTTCAGAGGTTCTGTGGCCGCACAATTCTGTGTGCAGTCCGCACTTTGCTGTAGCTCTTGACAGGAGTAGGTTCTGTGGCCGCAGAATTCTAAACTGTAGTCGCACAATTCTAAAATGCAGCCGCATCGCTTGAGTTCTACGGACCGCACAATTCTGAGTGCGGGTGCACATTTGATTTCTGCGGCCGGAAAATAATTATGCGGTCCGTAGTTCTTGTTTGTCTTAGATGTGGAAGTCTCTGAT
The DNA here is from genome assembly GCA_005239525.1 of Nicotiana knightiana. NCBI lineage: Eukaryota > Viridiplantae > Streptophyta > Magnoliopsida > Solanales > Solanaceae > Nicotiana > Nicotiana knightiana. The sequence continues at coordinate 3,986 of ML409148.1, read as the reverse complement.
CCTTGACTTCTGCGGCTGCACAATTATTGTGCGGTCCGCACTTTGCATTACTGGACTGTTGATTTTTTCTTCACGTTCTGCGATCGCAGACAAAATTCTGCGGTCCGCACTTTAGTCTTTTTGATTTATTTTTGTCCTTGTTCAAAAGAACTCCTTCTTGAGTTGATTGTCATCATAATGGCTCATTTTCTAATACTCCTGCAAGTAAGCATATTTCATCAGTTTTCGGGAATACCTTTAAACATTTTTGAACTAAATGGAAAGTCAAAGGGCACAAATAACTCCCCCAAACTTATGCTTTTAATTGTACTCAAGAAAATATGGTAATTCCCACCTCCAATAAAAGAGGTATTCTAGCTAATCTATGGTGAATCAAACACACATCAATTGGGACCAACAATTACCCACACACGCATGAATTATCAATAAGGCAATGTTTTGAAGTTTAAAGCACAAATGGCTCTAATGTGATACTTGAAGATCAAGAGATGACTTTAATCATCAAGGAAGTTTGCTCTTTCATGTAGGTCACTGTGGATCCCAAACTCCTCCCCCTCTACTATTCAAAGAAGTTTGCTCTTTCATGTTTCTCAACACTGTTGGGTTGTACTTTTTAAGGTCTTTCAAATGGAACTGATGCTCAAGAGTGAGCGATCTTGCCGGCCACTGATCTCGCCCAAGACACACCTCAAATTGGGGTTGTGAAGCGGTCGATTGCAAAAGTAATTACCCAACTAGGAGTCGGAATCGAATCAACATGGAGTGTAGATGGGATTAGTGGTATATAATTTGACTAAGCGCGTAAAGTGTCTAAGTTACACTTCCAAAAACTTAGTTTTGATTGTACTTCTAAATTATACTATGGTTTGCAAATGTAAAATACGAAACTAGGGAATAATGTTTTTGTTGTTGTTTTTCAAATCAGTAAAAGGTCTAGGGCTGTGACTTCCACCTAGGTGTTTGCCTAACGGGTGGTGGGCTTTAGAGCGATTTTCGTTGGTCGGGGTGTATTATAGAAATCAACACACAATTATCCACTCAATACCTCTCGGTAAGAGAGTGGTTTTGCCCAACTTGGCTTTCTCAAGTCCAAATGGGTATTGCACAAAACAGTTGATAAATGCTCAAGTCGGGTTTTACTATCTCTAGATTCAACCCTTTAATTGGAACTATCAATCTCTTGAATCCATACCAATTTCTTGTTAGCCATGTTTTCCTAGACTAAGTCTATCTTTCTCAAGTAGAGACGAAGTTAAATTGGCCTGAATCAATGTTTGCAACCATTAGTTCTAAAATAATAGCAAGAACTAGGCTAAATATTACACACCCAACCATAAACAAGCCTGAAATCAAACACCCATTAGGTTTGCACACTAGGGTTGGGTCACAGCCCTAGCTAAAAATTTAGCTACTCATAGTGAGTGATGAAGAAAATAAATAAGAAAAGATGATTAAACTCATATTGAATGATGAGTAGATGAAAATCCAAATTAAAATCAACAATATAAAATAAAGTTGCCTAAAAGAGTAAAGACAAACGGTTAAAAACTTTCTGGTATTCAAAACTTAACCTAATTTTGTCAAAAACGACTATTTATACATAGCTGAAATTTTCGGACAAAATTACCTTTTCGGAGGTTTTGCGGCCGTACAATTCTATGTGGGATCCACACTTTGCCATAACTCTTGACAGGAGTAGGTTCTGCGGCCGCACAATTCTAAACTACGACCGCATCTCTTGAGTTCTGCGAACCGCAGATATCTGAGTGCGGCCACACATTCGATTTCTACGGCCGCATAATAATTGTGTGGTCCGAAGTTCTTGTTTGGCTTGGATATGGAACTATCTGATCCTTGACTTCTGCGGCCGCACAATTATTGTGCGGTCCGCACTTTGCATTACAGGATTGTTGATTTTTTCTTCACATTCTACGGTCGCAGACAGAATTTTGCGATCCGCACTTCAACCTTTTTGCTTGATTTTTGTCCTTGTTTAAAAGCACTCCTTCTTGAGTTGATTGTCATCATAATGGATCATTTTCCAATACTCCTACAAGCAAGCATATTTCTTCAGTTTTCGGGAATAACGTTAAATATTTTTGAACTAAAATGAAAGTTAAAGGGCGCAATAAGTAGTCAAAATCCTCAGTTATCAACCACCACTCTCGGAAGCTCGTGAAGGCAGCCAGACTCACAAATCTATCTTCCCAAATCTCATTCTTAGTCGACCTATCAAGGCCGTCTACTCTGGTATCACTCCCTCGACCATCATCCGGGAGATAATCAACATCCACTGTGGTAGCAGGTGCATTGGGGGCATGTGTGGATGAAGGCTCTGAAGCCTCACTGTTACCTTCCGAACCCTCAGAAGTGCTCTCAAAGAGGTAGCCTCGTTTTTAAGTTGGTATTTGACCTCAGGCAGCTCTGGATGTGATTGCATATTAGGATGCTCTTGCACTAAGTCGCCCTCAGATTCTTCCATAGATGGAGCATATGAACTTGATTCGAAGGTCTTTGGCTGTCTACCTCGGAATGTTGTGGCTTTCTTACTGATTACTCTTTGGAGGGCGAGGGGTAAAGTGCTTTTCCCTCTGCCTCTGGAAGGTTCACCCTCCCCTCTGATGTATCGCCACGACCACGGGATCTAACCATTTTCTGCAACAAACAACACTAGGAGTCAATTCTAATTCAAGTGCAGATAATCAGAAAGTCACAGAACAAAACATGTTGCAGGGTAGGGAAGTGCGGTCCGCACAATTGCAAGTGCAGCTGCAGGTCTAGTTGTGCGGACCTCACAATTTTAAAGTGCGGCCGCAACAATGAAACTGTGGTCCACACAATTTTGAGTGCGACTGTAGAGTTGAATTGCAGTCCGCTCTTTTCTGAGTGCGGCGGCACAGCAGGTACCTGGAAATGGAAACTCTCTGAAGATAGAGAATGCCCTAATCTACGACCGCACACACTTTCTGCTGTCACGATTGAATTTCTGCAGATATCATAATTTTAAGTGCGGTCCGCAAAATCTTTCCTAACCAAATTCCCTAAGCTGTACTTCTGCGGACCGCACAATCTTTCCTAACCAAATTCCCTAAGCTATACTTCTGCAGACCTCACATTTCAAAATTCAATCGGGCAGAGTCCTATAGGGTTTCGATTTTATGCACAAACTGGACATGGTAGTAGCAATTAAACACGATAAACAAGATATCCATTCCCCAAATAGCAAGTAGGAGTTTACCCAACACAATTTACATCCCACATGGATATGAAATTGGCAAATGATCTAAAATATTTAACAATTTATAAACTAACATTGAAAATTGAAGAATCCAAGAAATGATTTGAACATACAAGTGAGAAGTGGTGCTAAGGAATGATCACAGATTCTTAATTAGGCGGTAGATGATTGAATCAGTTATGTGCAAGATTTTAGTCCTTTGTTTTCATTTCTCAGATATTGGAAAGTTTCAACAGTAGCATTAGGGACACTATTTATACTAAGCGGGTGTGGGTAAGGATTCAATATATGAGTGCGGCTGCAGAAGTGCAAGTGTGGTCTGCACTCTGTTACCTGATGTTCCACTTTCTCATGATGATCTGTGGTCCGCAGATTTATCTGTGCGACCGCAGATTTTGGTACAGACCAAAGCATTCACTATACGGCCGCACTTTGGCTGTTTCTCTGACAAGCAAACTTCAGAGAGTTTGAATTTTTCCATCTCAAGTTGTGTGGTCCGCACAAGAATTGTGCGGCCGCATTTGCCTTCTGCTGCAACATCCAAAATTGTGCCGTCCGCACCTTTACCATACTTAGCCAATTTTTCTAACCATATTTCCTGTAAAGCACACACATTCCTACAACACACTGCAAATCCAGTTATCACAAAATAAGATATATGATCACGCTCAACTATGTCTTATAAAAAGACTAAACGGGCGCTGCAAATATAATCTGTGGTATTAAGCCCAAAGTCGATCCCACAGAG